>KZ308841.1:1154314-1173905 GCA_000376725.2 Ladona fulva | reverse complement strand
AATTTTCTAAAATTCATTCCAAAAACAATGCTGTGAGTGAATGTTGATTCACTTATGAAACCATTACATTATTTTCGAGGATGAAGAAGAACATTGATTCCTTCCTTGGAACGAAGGACAAGTTCAGGTATAACTGTCAAATTTTCAGGAGCATCAGTTGACTCTAACCGGTAATTCCTTAAAATTGTGGCCAAAACAGTCTTCATTTCTTGTAAAGCAAACTTTTGTCCTATGAAAGAGAGAGTATTGTCATTCTCTTATAAATGATATGTAACCATGATTAATGTTAACTGTATTTTGATCACCTAATGGTATTTTATAATAACTTTTTAAGCAATTATTTAACAAGTGCTTGAAATGGTCCTTAATTATTTCTTTATGTACTTTTGAATTATTCTGTGTCATGCGAACTGAATGAAGATTCCATAGTAATTTCTGTTATATGTATTAAATGATTTCTGATTTTCAACTCACCAATACAATTCCTAGATCCTGCACTGAATGGTACAAAAGCAAATGGTGGTCTCTTCTCACAATTTTCTGGCAAAAAGTTATCCGGATCAAATTTATCAGGTTCAGGAAATATATCAGGGTCACGGTGAGCTAAGATCAAATGAATGAAAACTTCTGATCCAGCTGGGGCAATGTAATCTCCTGAAACAAAATTGGTAAGAGAAGATTAATGAAACAGAGTATTTATCATATCTACCAACACCATACAGAGCAGAAGAGCAAAAGAAGAATAAATCTCATGAGCAGAAAATTTGAAGATAAGTTCTAGGCACTAGTACATTATTAAATACATCATATTAGGAGTTTCTTCTCTCAAGGAATCAATTTTAACTGATATCACAATAGAAATTTTATGAAATCTATCAAAAAATGAATTATTTCCAGGATAGCATTATATCATGATCCTTACACTAATATTTTCTTCAATATCTCTTCAGCACCCTCAGTATAACACCATTGATACTTTTTAAATATGAACATGTGGATATTTAGAACAGTTTTATTTTTTGAAGAAAATGTGCATATTTAAAATTACATTACCTAATTTGACATCCTCTCTAAGTTTGCGTGCAATCAATGGTACACTTGGATAGAGGCGGAGAGATTCCCTGATACATCTATCAAGTAATCTCAGTTCAGTTAGTTTCTGCATTGAAGATATCCTTTCATCTCCTAACACCTCATCCACCTCCTGCCATACCCTTTCCTGAAGAGAAAAACGTTGTAAAAATAAGATAAATTTTGTAAATACTTACTATGTCTTTGGGCTCATAAATAAAACAGAAAGTGGAAGAAATCCCCTGCTGGAAAGCTTTCCAGATCCCTTGAAATGTTATCTCAAACCGTGTCTCTCATTTTAGTTTCAATTGGAAAATGTTCCTTGTAAGGAAAATAGTCTTTTATTGTCAATACAGGTGATTAATGCAATTCTTAAACATTACTTTTGTCAAAAGTTGATGAATAATCATTCCAATCTTTCTTTTGCCAGAAGTTAATGAATAATTTCTTTAAAAGTACTAAGTAAAATCTGGTGGAATTTCATTTTTAAAAACGAAGAAAAAATCAAAGATTTACTTTCCACAGAATTTATTTACGCGACCATGGTTTCAGTGCAAATTTACACCATCATCAGGCTACGAGGCTTCATTACAACAGCTTAAGAACCTGCCTGATGATGGTGTAAATTTGCACCGAAACCATGGTCTCATAAATAAATTCTGTGGAAAGTAAATCTTTGATTTTTTCTTTGTTTTTTAGAATAATTTCCTGTTATGCTTAAGAAAATATTTCCACATGAGCTATTCCCATGAAATTGAGAAAAGATATGTATTATAATTGGGTACCCGAATAGCTAAGAGGGTAGCTGTAGCTATTCTTAAAGTGCATTTACTTTTGGGGAAGGGAATCCTGGTTTCGATTCCTGGAGTAGGCTATGAAGTTGAGCCAGCATCATGAAAAAATTGGGAGCCCTCTGAATCAATAAGTAGCAGGTCTAGGTGGTCTAGAAAAGCCAAGTACTGTGTATGGGAGTTGTTATGCTAAGCACTTGTCATAAAAATGTCACCTGGCTAGCCTATATCCCTCATAGGAATGTCAAGCCATGGACTCATACATTCAAGGCTACAAGGCATTCCAGCAGATTCTGGGGTGGTTTACAGTTCATTCCAACTGATTTGTGCCTTCACCAGGAATATAGTCAAACCTGGTTAAAACACTTCTGCTTAAGATGCCTTTCTCCCTCAACATGAACATTTCTCTTGGTCCCTATTCTTTTCACTTGAAATGTATCATAAAATACTGTTCAAGATTCTGTGGTATCTGTTTTAAGACCAATTTTCCCATCCCTAAATGTACTGCAACCCACTTTAGCCGGTCATATATCTTTTTATTGAAATTGTTTACATAATCTGTATGTAGTACCTCATTTATAACTTTAAGTACGTTACTTTTGATAATTTTGTGAAGAGAAGAAATGAAATTTGAAACATTCATANCGAGGTAAACGCGGGGCCATCATCACCAATTATCATCATCATCAAGTATGGCTGAAAATTTCCTATAGGAAACATTGTTGAATCAAGTCGTTACCTGTAGAGTTGACTCTCCACGGTGAGACAATTTGCATTGGAGTCAATTTTCAGTTAAATTGGTTTGTAACTTCGCTCAATGAATGTTACATCAGGGATAAGTATCTAAATTCTATCTATTATTGGTAACAAGTTTTAGAACTAAGTTTCTTGACTAATGTAACAACTATTAGCCCTTTATTATGATAAAAGATATCTGTACTTACTATATTGTGATACCGTGATATATTCCCATGCGTTGCCAAATATAGGAATTGGAGCAGGACCAGGGAGATAGTTAAGGAGCCGATGGAATCGAGAATAATGCGAACGCCATTCCAAGAACCGTGGCAAGTATATCACCAACGCTGCTAAAGCAAGAAGGTAATGATACATTTCCGACGGACGAATCTTCGTCCGAACTCTAGCTCCTGCTGAGGGATTCTGAAAGACCATCCGTATATCCGTGGCCTTATCAACTTTGGTCTGCCAACCCCGAATCTTGGAAACCATAGAAATGGTGTTCAAATGTTCCTGGACTGAAGCTTTACTGCAAGTAAGATGATTTCAAACTAATTTAAAATCAAGTGATGTTGTTGTGTAGGATTGTTCTATTCAATGATGAAATAATGACAGTAAGCATCTTTCAGGAACTTTTATAATGTTCTACATGTCATGTGGTTCTATTTACTCCAAACTCATCAATATACTCAAAATATGCCATTTCTATTAAATTACAATTAAATCAGTCAGATGGTTAACATTCTGAGGAAATTTTAACAGGGGCTGTAGAAGGATAGCCTTATTAGAGCAAACAAGAGAAATAGGCACAGGGTAGAGAAGTAATGCTTTGTAAAAAGAAACATAACTGTGAACAAATAGCTAATAATTTAGTCTAGAAAGGTAGTTCCTAATACTTACTATCTGCCCTATGATCACTGGGCAAGGACATTCTGATTGTATACAGTAAAAATAGGCATAAAAAATAATTTGATTAAAATTATATCTAACCTGTATGTCTGGATGTCTTCCTAAAAGATATAAGGTCCAGGAAATGCTACTTGCAGTTGTGTCATGCCCTTCAAACATGAATGTGTCAACCTCTTCACGAATATCCAAATCACTGAGAAAAGGTTTGTTTTCAGGGCCATCAGCATAAGAGGCTTCAATGAGAATGTCCATAAAAGCTTTCCTTTTCTTGGGTCGCACCTCAGCATCATCTTCATAATTTGCTAATAAATTCAAATATCATGTCTTTATCCTTATGCTTAATTAAATTTCCTCTAAAACAACTAAACCATATAATAATATTGATAATAATAGAAATGACTTCTTTAATGGTAACTGGAAGACCCAAATAGCATCCATTTTTAGTAATTATTGCTATTGACAAACACAGAAAACCGTTTCCTAACCAGAACTATCAGATTAGGCAGGACTCAAACCAGGGACTTTGGTGATGAAGATTAGAACAGTAACCACTACCTAACTGTTGCCAGACAATCACATTACTTTAATTGACTGTATTATTTAAAGCGAAATATGATTTGGTGAATACAATCCTTTCCAAATATCTTACAGGAGAAGTTCAAGCAAGCAAACAAAATGTTACTAAAATGATAGAAAATTGTTTGTGATTGGCAAACTTAATAAAATATATATATCAATGCTTGGAGGGTATTTAAAAATAAATATTGGCTAAGTTCAGCTTAGTTAGTGTTAATGCATTCAATTCCAAGCAAAAAATACAGTAAATTAATGTCTCAATTAATGTAAACATATTTTTAACTTAATCTCATCACCTGTAAGCATTAATCTTATACAATTCTGAAAGAGTCCATTACTCTCTATTAAAAACTTTTAGGAGTAGCCCCTTTAAAAATCAGGTGTGTGTACACTAAAAACCTCAATTATGACATCCATGTTGTAGAATTTCCTTATGTATGTAATACTCACCATTCACTTCAGTAGCCTTATGTTTTAGATATTCCTCCCTCTTGGTTCTGATAACCTAGAATTACATAGATACATTTGTAACAAATTTCAGCTCATGTACAATGTTTTAGCTCTAAGCATTGTAATTCATTTTTACTTACTTTATTTGTAAAATCGTGCATCATTTTCACTGACTGATTGAACTTCCATCCCTTTGGTGTCATGTTAAAAATAAAATCTGGATGCAGCCAGGGCCTCAAAAATCGATATGTTGTTATTTCAGCAGCACTGAAAATAGGGTATATATGGATCATCATAGGTTTTTGTCACATATTTATTTCTTTAATTAATGTTATATTAAGAGAAAATTTATTGATCAAATGAATGNTTACTACCTCTTCTCCATGTAATGGTTAAATATTGAAAAATACTGTGAAAGGAATTTCACAGAATAGGTTTCCATAGATTTGATTAGACTCTTGTAAGTTTTTTTTCTTGGAGCAGATAGTAGATCAAAGTAAATAATTTGATTTTTATTTGTTAAGAGGCAAGATGAACCATATAATCCCATTGCACTATTCATGCAGAACAATATCATGAAGGTATTTGTGGTAACTAAAGCTGATTGGGGTCAAATTGCTTTAAAATAGTAGATGATTAGCACTGAAAATAGGGTATATATGGATCATCATAGGTTTTTGTCACATATTTATTTCTTTAATTAATGTTATATTAAGAGAAAATTTATTGATCAAATGAATGCATCCAATCAAGCAAAATAAAAAAACTTAGCTTACTTTTGCTTTGTCAGGCAAATAAAAATATATCGTAGTTCAGAAAAATATGTACCTGTTTTTTGCTTCTAAGTACTTAGCCTCCTCTAAAGTCACTTCTTCTTGAATCCTCATCTTTGTTCCCATTGCCGTTTCTCAAAGGAAAAAAATAATTGGGTAGAGTATGAATATCTTTGAAAAATATATTAGAAATAAATTTTATGATTTAACTAATAATTATATAAGTAATTCAACTCTAAATTTACTAAGGTAGTGTACTGATTTTACCATGCTAAGGGCTAATTAATTATGCTGAATAAAGGGAGTGTACATAATTTTTCAATTTCAATGATAAGCTATGATACTCATTTTATTTCATTGGATAAAAAAGCCATTAGTCTTACAGCAAAAACTTTATTCTATTGTATCTTATACCTTATATCTATTATTTATCATCTGTTACCTTTACACTTACCACATATTACATCAAGACTTGATTGAGCTATGTATGTTTCTATATTAAACACTTGTCCTTCCTTACACATCCTTGCTAGCTTCCTAACAAGTACTTCACTTTTCTCTTCAAATACTTCTTGGAAGCTCTCCAAAATAGATCGATGAAATGCAGGAGTAAGAAGTTTTCTTCTCGAATGCCATTTTGGTCCTTAAAAGAAGTAATTTCAACTTGAAATTCAATTAGGTACAATAGCTTGTCCAGACCATATTATCCTAGTTAAACTATTTCCTTATATTTCCCTAAAGTTGAAGAGTTTCGTTAGCTAGTTGTTTAGGATTAAATGAAGAATTTGATAGGTCTGTTTGAGTGATACCTACCTGTACTTGTCAAAAGTCCTGTTCCAAGCCATGAATGTAGAAGTCTATATGGTGCACTTTTTTCAATATGTATAGTGCTATTAAAAATTTCCTGAAAGTAAAAGAATTATTTGACTTTATGTTTTTCCAAGAAAAAGATGCCATTTTAATTCCTATCTGTTCTTACCTCAGCATATTTGATTGATGTTACATGTATTATTCCCATAAATGGTCCAAGCCACAACCGAAAGAAAGGCCTGTACTGCTTATTACATTCCTTCAATACTTCATAAACTTCTGCAAAAGAGAATTTATAAAATGATAAAGCCCAATTTTTAAGCAAAGCTATGAAATTGAATATCAGAATGTATTTTCTATACAAAAAAGCATTAGTCTAAGTAAAATTTCTCTCTTTGTGATACTTGACTCAAAGATGAGCATGTAATCCAGTCCTACAGGGCTTTATTAGCTTAATTGCTCTATCTTGGGCTATGTGTGAGCCAGATTCATAAGTTTTAAAAGAAAAATATAGAGAAAATATTAAGCACCAACTCTTTTTAACATAACCTTTAAGTTTTTAATTCAGGAATCAGTGTATAACACATAAAACTTCACAGTTTTATGCGTTACTGCCTAAAATATCTATTTGTCTAATTGATGATGGCAAAAAATAAATTAGAATTATTCCATTGTTTATTTATGACATAATTAGAATAATTTTAAGTGAAGTTGATTGTCACAGCTGATGAAGAGCTGACTTAGAACATCATTGTCCAATCCTTAAAGGATTCAATTATAGAACTGATCTTGTGAACTGTGCTTGTGTGCTTAGTTACCTTGCAACGTTTTACAATTTCACGCAAAAATGTCACTAAGAAATTGCCATAGGGTAAAACTTATCTAAAATTCAAGTAGCAATGAAGAAAATATAATTTGAATATGATTTTAAATACAACAACAAGCATTTAAATACAAAAAAGGACCTTAACTTTCGTGATTTATTTTATATGAATCTCTTTGTCAGAAGAATGATTTAGTTGAACAAGTATCTGATTATTAATTTCATGGTCTTTGCAAAGATGTCATTTGTAAAAGAATCCTTTGATTTCATCTTAATCTTTACCAAATAATTCCTAACTTCTCTTTGTAAACATGCATTAAATTAGGTGGATTTGATCCCACTTTTAATATAATACATTATTTTTTGAGGAATTAAATCAGCAGAATTAGAATGATCAATTAAAAATTCAGATCTTTGGATGATACTTTGCTCAAAACTAAGTTGACGACTAAAATTAATATTTAAAGTCAATTAGAAGAAGGCATATAAACAAAGTTAACAGGAAAATAGAGACATAAAAGACAATTACAGTTTAGTAGTTTAATCATTGTTCAGTGATAATTTTTGTTCCTTAAAAATATCGATCATCATGAGGACTAGTCTGTTTTACTGGAAGTCATTAAAATATTTTTAACTAAAAGGGAAGGCTCTAATTCTATTCATATATAACTAGCATAGTGTAGAGAAGTATCAACCTGAGGCAGAAAGATACTTGGTCAACTGGCAATGGTGTTACTGCTTATTCATTGGCGTCAATTAAAGTAGGAAAAAAGTTATATGAGTTGGTGCAATTGAGTATCTTTCAGTGACTTACTACCTCTTCTCCATGTAATGGTTAAATATTGAAAAATACTGTGAAAGGAATTTCACAGAATAGGTTTCCATAGATTTGATTAGACTCTTGTAAGTTTTTTTTCTTGGAGCAGATAGTAGATCAAAGTAAATAATTTGATTTTTATTTGTTAAGAGGCAAGATGAACCATATAATCCCATNAAATATTGAAAAATACTGTGAAAGGAATTTCACAGAATAGGTTTCCATAGATTTGATTAGACTCTTGTAAGTTTTTTTTCTTGGAGCAGATAGTAGATCAAAGTAAATAATTTGATTTTTATTTGTTAAGAGGCAAGATGAACCATATAATCCCATTACACTATTCATGCAGAACAATATCATGAAGGTATTTGTGGTAACTAAAGCTGATTGGGGTCAAATTGCTTTAAAATAGTAGATGATTGGAAAATCGGTTGTACTAGCTCATTGAAAAGGACTGGGCAGGCGCTCATGTAACTCGAAATTTAAATTGTGAGGCATTGTGAAATANCAATATCATGAAGGTATTTGTGGTAACTAAAGCTGATTGGGGTCAAATTGCTTTAAAATAGTAGATGATTGGAAAATCGGTTGTACTAGCTCATTGAAAAGGACTGGGCAGGCGCTCATGTAACTCGAAATTTAAATTGTGAGGCATTGTGAAATATTTGTAAGCAAATCATTTAAGTGAAGTGGTTGATATTATATATTGGAGATAAGGTTGTATACTTATAACGGAATCGTACGCTCTTATGGAAATGCTTTCTATTCGGAATATATTACGTTGATTGCAGCAGGTTCCTCTTTAAATGGGTTGTGTATTTACTTATAAACTTATAACTGTTATACACAGGGGATCACTATAACTCAACAACTGTGTTATTCTGAGACTATTTCCACCATTCCAATTTAAACTTTGCGAGTGTTAGAATTTTCTTCTCTTTTCGTTACATTAGATGATGAAAAACGTGTCTCAAATTTTTCCTTATGTTCCCTCTCTATTCAGGGCCGACAAAGAAGGGGTTTTGTGGATGCTTAGCATTCGATCCCCTAATTCGAGGGGCCTCCTTTTTAAAAAGGAAAATGTTATATTTTGCAGAAGGTAAGAGTAAAGTAAGATATAGATATTCGTTAGAAATTTTGTAATGAAAAAGGTCGTGCTATATTTATTAGCTATTTCTTATCACGTAGACAAAGGAAGCGAAGAAGGGGGTCCCATGTAAATTTGTAGGGCCCTCTTTGGCGGATGGCCGGACCTGCATGCGACCTGCGCCTTTCGATCCATTTCTCATTATCATTGGGAGTCTTTGCCACGCAGTGGTGAGAGAGCATCAAACATTTTATGTCACAATACCTTCGCGAATCCCAATACTCTTGAGCAGGCCTGCACAACTTACAAAAAGGGAAAGTCCGCATGGATGAGATAAAAAATGATAGGGTCTACAGATGAAGAGTTTTGGGTATATTAAGAAGAACTTATGAAGATAATTATTGAAAACTAAAAACACGAATGCATTACTAATGGGCTACATTCGATAGTTTTCAGTAGCAGTATATACTCTCCTAATTTTGGAATTACATGAGTGGTCGGTGTTAATACCTTCCGAAAACCTCTTGAAGCTTTCATATCTTAATCATCAGCTGATAAATTAGAGAAACTTTTGCTAGTAAGTATAACTTCCTAAATACATAGCGGACCGCAGGGTGAACCTTAACCATCCGCATATGGACCGCGGGCAGTATTTATAATACCACTGATATTTTACAGAGAACAGCAATTAGAATATACGGACCTTGGATACATCCAAGGCTTTAAGTAGAGAAAAATTAGCGGTGGGATAGTGGGACCTTCAAACAGTGAGGAGCGGAATTATTGGGGAATGGTCGAGTGAAGAGCGATATGGTTTCGATGATTTAAGAAAGAGGCAGAATATTATTCCTTTCGATCCCGAACCAATTTGGGCGCTGAAAATTCAGATAAATTTTCTATAGAGAAACCTCAATTCAAGAAGAAATTGAGACAGTGAAATTATTTATTTCAAAAGGGTAATACTGCGGTAGCTCTATCCTGGATAAGATAAGATAATGTACAGCCTTAGATGACGAATGAAACAATTACTATGAAAATCCGCTCACGTTTGCGTATATTATAATTTCAAATACCTGAACCTTGCACTTTAGAAAAGAAAAATTCCGCGTTTAATCTTACGAAAACATATTCTGGACCGCTGGGTTCCAACTCGAGCCTTACTTAAGGAGAACTTAATTGTTTCCCTTGAGAAATCTGCTGAGTAGAAATAAAAACAGTTCTGTCTAGTTATAAAAGGAACCGTTTCTTATATAGATGTGGGGATGGGCAGACTACAGGAAGAAGTGCAAGTTATATATCTAGATGTTCATTATTGTATGTACATAGATGTTCTCAATTTTCATTCCTTTATTGAAAATTTGGATCCCGTTCAAAAACATATTTATAAATGGGAGCTGCAAGCATTTATATTAAACTATATCTAAAGTGTATTCCAGATCAAGAAACAGAACCGAAAATATTAATACGAAGTGAGTGAGCATTCCATTCAAATAGAAGATAATAAGGAAAGTGAATGGGTAGTAATAGGTACAGCTAGTAATATGTCGTGTAATATGTAATGTAGTAATAGTAATAGCTAGTAATATGTCAGGGTGTGCACTCAGCCACAGCATAACTTAAACGATTGAAAAGTCAGTATACTTTGAGTGAGAATGTCTAGGAAATTTTTTAGAGAAAGCCTGATGGTCTGCGAAATCATTGCTTTTAAGGAACATTTTCCATCTGTCAGTTTGATCACATATTGAAGATAGTTAACATGATTTATTATCAGACAGTAAAAACTTATTATTTAGGTATAGCTACCAGTTAAAAGGTGGGAATCTTTTACTTTCAGTTTTAATTTTTCTGGGTTTTTAGTTTTGCCGATGCTTTCTAAAGCCTTTTTTTTAAACCTTGGAAAAGGACAGTAAAGTTGCCATAAAGTTAGAATTCTAATCAGGTTCGTCGATAATTTATCACTACTAAAGGATCGTGATCGAAATTCATTTCTCAAGGTCAACCTTCCTTAGGACGGCAAGCCCTGAGGCACTGTCTTCTTAATTCATCCTTTATCATAGCCGTGGCCTACTTGCTTGTTCAAAATCCCACCAAACCAGTCAGAAGCTGGGCTTGGTTTAGGAGAAGGGGGAAACTGGGAGGCGTTTCTCTAATAGAATACGAAATTTGTGTACGAGTGACTGAAGATTCTTAACTGAAAATATTATGATTCCACACCTGGAATTCGCATTGAGCGTGTCTGACGAGGGATGGAAATGTCTCTTAAGTATTGCATTATAATATGAGTGACGTAATTTTTATGACTCATCAGGTGTCATATCACAGGGAGCAAAATTATTTATTTCCGTAGAATTGTTTTCAAATGAGAAAACAGATAATAAATTGATCGATTTTAAAAATACCCTATTTGTGTCTATTGTTCTCTTAAATCTTACATTAGGTGCTAACAGTAATAAATTATCATGTTTAAATTAATATGAATTCATCGGTACTTTTGGTGTTATTCGGTCTACAAACGGAAAATCAGTGCCATGGTCCGGAACGGAACGAAACTGATTCCCGGAAACGGAAAATTCTGAGTCCTTTAGGGTGAAGGTAGTTGCAGACCTTGTCAGCGACCCTGAGACTAGCGATTCTAAGGAAATGGGGAAAAACGATTTGAATTTAGTCGAAACCTTATTACCACATGTGATATCTACGGTAAAACTTCACAAAAATCCTTATTTATTGGTCGATTTGCAGTAAAATTTTGCTTATTACCACGATCACGTTTAAAAATTAAAATATTGCTTGTGTGAAATATTTAACTAACTGAGAATGAACTAAATCTTAGCAAAAAAGAGAAAATCAATTTCTTTAACATTGCCCTTAAGAAAAATAATTCCCTTAATTTCTTTGTAATATAAAATCAATCGTCAGAAATACATGGATTCTATCATCGGAATCGAAAAAGCCACTGCAATCCAGAGTAGCAGGTACAGTTTTTTCATATTCTATATTTAGAATCCTTAAAAATTGACGTGGTATAAGAGACTTGATAGTTCGGTGCCGTTTTTCTAGTTGTTATCCCTACTTTATATCTAAAACCGGATTAAAAAAGTGTCCACCAATTCGTTACGTAAAAATGAACAGAGGTCCATCTTTGAGCGCAAAACCTATAACGAATCAAAAGATCAAGAATCATTCTAAAATAGGTACTGCATAACCGGTTTTACTACCAGTTTCCTCCAAAAACGTATTCGTTGTAGCAAACTTGAAAGTTTTTCCAAAAAATCCGAGAATATCCTTTTCAGTGAAAATTGGCTAATGTTATCTTTATGACAAAGAATTGAAAACGGGTAACATAATTCCGTCTTTTTTGAGTAATTATGCGAATTATTGTGTCCCTCTCCCTAAAAAAATAACATTTTTGGTCTCTTGGCCAGCTATTTTCGTACGCTGTAAAGATCATAGCATTCAAAGTGTCGAAAATAAATAAAATATTATGAAGCACCCTTTCAATTTCAACGAAAACTTTCAAAATGTTCAATGAAAGTAATTCTAGATGAGATTATTTTCCTTCCATAAGTTAATTAATAAGTCATATATGCGGTCTATTATGACCGTCTTACCAAAACACACGTTCTAAACAAAAGTGATTTCAACAGCATACGAAGGTCTTAAGACTCAGAAAAAGAAATGGATCTTGTGCGGAATGGTTGTGAGATATCCATACATATTTGCCGAAACGAGAGTATTCTTTGCAGGGTGACCATTTTATACATTTCATGTTTCGCGGCATAGTCGATCAGGCCGATAAAGAAGATCATTTTCGGCGATTTCATGAGCCAAATGTCTTTTAACACTCAAATATAATTTTATCAACTGAAAATAATATTTACATCAGTTGAAAATATAATTTAGAATAAATGCTTCAAGATGAAAAATAATTTAAATCTAGCGGCCTCCTTGCAAATAAAATGAGTATCCAACTTGGAGAAAAATACAATTACAACTTTAATTCCCAAATTAGTGCTTTACGAGTAATCTTTAGGATGTTTCACCTCAAAATAATACACACATAACCTGCTCGTACAATTAATAGGATCAGCATGTCGTAAATCCCAGTTTCATATGTTCAGGTTCTTATTTTAGCATAAATTTGATTCCAACTCTGATATTGACCGCATTGTTATTCCCGATACTTTCTTTAATAAACGTAGTTTGAGACGATATTCAAATTCAAAATTATGAACCTTCATCGATGAGTCTACTTCATCGACGGAAACATTCTATTAGGTTATGAAAAATAGGGATATATGAGTATGAACGAAGAAAGAGACCTTTGTAATAAAATTTCTAAATCTCCGCCTAAGGAATTTGCGACTATATTTCACGAAGAGCTGCACCCGATGAAAAAGGACCTCCTACTTTTCATTAATGCAACTAAATAATTGAAATAGATCAAGCGCAAATATGTATGCGTAAATTTTTTTAAAATTTGGTTTGTTTCTCCTGAATAACGGATAAATTAAGATTATTGAAATATTTCCGCGGAAAAACTAAGGCTCTTTGACTGCAGTTAGTGCATACGTTATACATAGTTAATCGAATGTATTACATAGTTAATCGAATGCTGCACCATAGGATTTCGAGAGAGGATAATTTGCTATGTAATATTACCATTAATTCCTTGGGTAGGAGAAAGATGAACGTAAGTCAAAACGAGGTAAACGCGGGGCCATCATCACCAATTATCATCATCATCAAGTATGGCTGAAAATTTCCTATAGGAAACATTGTTGAATCAAGTCGTTACCTGTAGAGTTGACTCTCCACGGTGAGACAATTTGCATTGGAGTCAATTTTCAGTTAAATTGGTTTGTAACTTCGCTCAATGAATGTTACATCAGGGATAAGTATCTAAATTCTATCTATTATTGGTAACAAGTTTTAGAACTAAGTTTCTTGACTAATGTAACAACTATTAGCCCTTTATTATGATAAAAGATATCTGTACTTACTATATTGTGATACCGTGATATATTCCCATGCGTTGCCAAATATAGGAATTGGAGCAGGACCAGGGAGATAGTTAAGGAGCCGATGGAATCGAGAATAATGCGAACGCCATTCCAAGAACCGTGGCAAGTATATCACCAACGCTGCTAAAGCAAGAAGGTAATGATACATTTCCGACGGACGAATCTTCGTCCGAACTCTAGCTCCTGCTGAGGGATTCTGAAAGACCATCCGTATATCCGTGGCCTTATCAACTTTGGTCTGCCAACCCCGAGGTCGCTCTTGAAAAAAATATTCTCTCATGTCCCAACCCACGGTCCCCCAATGTCGCCTCCAAATGCGATTTTTCTCCAGGAATTTCGATTGTAAACAGAGAAAAGGGAAATAATATAGGAAATACTAGAACTCCTTCATTTGCTCTATTACTGCGATTATCTTGAAGTTTTCCATAACAAATATAAAGCACGATGCTACGTCGTTTACACTCCGAAATATATTACTAATGTTCTAATTCGTGCAAGGTGAACTCCTTTAGACAAGTGTTTTGAAAATTTCTTCCGGATTCAAATGAAACATCCTCCTATTTCCCGGATAATTCTATTCAGATTCATTTCCTGGAGCTTCTTATTTCCTTGTTTCAAGACGTTCAAATGTTAAGGTAAACTTTATTTGAGAATAAAAAATGCTAAAAAGAGTTAAAGAATGCGGAGGGGAATAACTAAAAGAAACTTTGGGTAAGAAATAATCCAAAATTAAATTTTGTCAGTCACGTAATTCAATTTGTGACTGAATACCTGCCGGAAAATTGTCGTTTACCTTATTGTACCATTCATCCATAATAAATCCTGGAAAATTCTCTTCTTAAAGTCAATAAAAATGTCCTCCTTTTATTTCATCAGCGACTCTTTCGACTGCCATCGATTAAGTCCGCGATTTTGTTACCGAGCAAAAATTTCGATCTCTTGATTATAAATTGTTAAAATTATTGGCGAGATAAAATGTACTATTTTATTGTGAAACTGCTGTTGCTTACGAGACATTTCTGGCAAGAATAATTGTTGTAAGATGGAATTTTCGAGAGAACGAAACAGGAGAACGAAATTTTCCCACCAACACGGCATGTTCACTTGAATGAACAAATAAAATTAATGACATCTAGAAATGAAATTAGAAACACACCATGCGTAGAAATTCATTTTTGCTACCAAAATACGAAGGTTAACTCTGGTAGTAGTGGTAGTCTGGTGTTTTATGAATGTGCTTTAAGAGCTGAGATCATATGCGCCTTTGTGGGCCCCTACCAGTAATCGAACCCAGGACAGCGTTGTCTATCTGGAGGCTCATAGTTACGCTTTGTCATGCCGTTAATTTCCATATTGTGGACAATTAAATAAAGAAATCAGCAGCGTAAAGATTAAGTTAGTCTCTCGAGTCGCGTTCCGGTTGTAGCAAAATGCCTCAAATAGTGGAGCGAAGAAAACATCGAAAAATTGGGCAATTACTTTGACCCATTTTTTATTTTCAGGAAAGTGTAAGTCCACATATGGGGAAGGGAATAGCCGCCTCTGATTTTATGATCGCCAAACAGCAACTTGCGGAAGTTTGGTTTAGAATTCCATCAGGGGAAGAGGATCAGGAAAAGAACGAAAAGTCTCTAAAACTACTCGAGCCGGTTTTAGAGGACAGCGAGCTAGGAAAGTTATAGCCGATAAAGTGGCTTAACTGCGTCTTTTCATAAGCGTAGAATTCAAACTTGGCAATAGTTACACTAAGCTCAACTTATTTACACGTAGCAACGATAGGATGAAAACGGAATATCCCCGGGAAGATGCTTGTATGACTACAGAATCTAGAATACAGGGAATATGAAACGTGCGATTTCTTTTCAAGGCTTGCTTAATTAATCCCCCAATCCACCTGGCCATGAATAATACTTATATACTTAAAGTAACTTGTATTTAATTAGTCACTTCAGTCTTTCTGGTTGATGGTCAACCTAATTCCATAAATTTGATTTCATCGAGACTTTCAAAGAGAGAATGATTGACCTTGACGGTCTGTCCCTTTAACATGTAACATTACGGGATGGTTTAATTGCCCCATTTTGAATGATCGCGATGGGGGAGGAAATATATTTTCCATGTGAGAAAAGCTAAATAGATCACATATAGAATATGTTTTTCATAAGGCAAAGATTTACATAATTTAAGTGCCGACTTACCGAAATAAGTAACTGGAGCAAAAAAAATTATAAGCCTCAATCCCTACAAATCTCAAACGATAGTGATAGGATATTCCAAACCATTAAATGTCGCAAAACGAACTCAATTTCTAACCTATACCTAAATGGCTGTGTAAAGCAGTGAAAAGCCTTAGTATTATATGAATAAAACTCTAACATGGTCTGATCACGTCCTAAAATACGTAAGGAAGTAAATTTCTCTCTTCATTCCTTCAGAAGCCTTGGAAATTTTCTTTCTTCCTCTCTAAAATCTCAGCTCGTAAATGCCTTAATCATGCCACACTTTGATTATGGTGATGCTGTTTACCAAGATTTAACAAAAGAACTAGCCATTAAATAACAGCGAATCCAAAACGACTCAGTGAGTTATATTTTTAATAACAAAAAATTTGACCACGTTTCAGAAACACGCTAAATTTTCTTGTTAAGGTCGGAATCGCGGGGAAAGCTCCATTTTCTCTCAACTACTTATAACGCATTAAAGCGTAGGGTTCCACAATATATTTTCTCCCATTTTATTTCCTCATAATATACATGATCTTAACTCCAGAGGCTGCAAGAAACTTCTTATTCCTCAACAGAGAACAGAAATTTTCCACAGGTCATTCATTAATCGTCACAGCCTGCAATCTTTGAAACGCACTCTCTTCCGAAATTAAAGTCCACCGTTTCCTCCGTTTTCTTTAAGAAAATATGTAATAAATCTCTTTTAATTGAGCAAAGACAGAATTAAAGAACCACCTTTCCAATCCCAAGGAAGAATGGACTTGAAAAAATCAAGTCCATTCTTCCTTGGGATTTTTCCTGGGTGCGCACCATCTTGCGCAAAGTTCCAATCTAATATCCTAATCCAACACACCTATAGTTTTCAACCTAATCTATTAAAAAATCGCTAAGAACATCCAACCTTCTACTATTATCCTGGTATACCTTGTCTCTCTTTCTGTGGTTTTTATTTGAATTAATATACGAGTTACTTGTATTGTAGTCTTTTTATGTAATTTACGATCCACATCGGTGATATCATGTCTGTGGCTTTTTCTCGAGATTGTAGTTTATATTTTTAACTTCTGTGTTTTTATTGTTCCTATTCAATTATTCAATGCTCAGTGTTTTCTGGTGTGGAAACTTTGCCACGCCATTGTGCGTATTTTTCCTTTTAATGCTTTCTTTTCAGGTTACAAAAAATAATTTCTTTGATTTTTAAAAATTTAGCTGCCACCATCTGTAGGTTTCGCAGGTTTTTCACACTCTCCTTCTTGTGGGCATTTTCCTGCAGTGGACATTTTTTCCTTGAAAATTGATTCCGAGATCAATAAATATGATCTCGGAATCTTTCTTACAAATAAGTTAAACTGGAGCACACATATTTGAAAAATGTGCGGTAAAGCTCGGTTCTATAAAGCGTATTGTAAGTAGATGCGGTGCAAAGGTTAGAGAGCGATGCTATTTCACGTAAGTTAGGCCCCATATGGAATATGCGGCGAGTATATGAGACCCAGCGGATGAAACGAACTCTCGCGAACTCGAGAAAGTGCAGCGTAAGGTGATGCGATTTGTTAAAAAGTGCTACGAAAGAAAAGCAAGCGTTACGCAAATGCTCTCAGACGCAGGTTGGGAATCCTTGAAAGAAGAGAGATTGCGATTGCTTGATAAATCCAGAGAAGGTAGATTTATGGAAGACGTAATTGGTATTATGCGACCCCCCTGCTACTTCGGTCGATCTGACAATGAGCGTAAAATAAGGGAAATAGATGCGAGGACAAGTCGTTTCAGGGACTCATTCTTTCGCGAACGATACGCGACAACAATAAGATAAAGAGGTAACACGTACACATGGTTACATGCCCTGCAGCTTTTTCTTCGATACTTGGAAAATATCACTGCTCACAGAAAAATATAGATCAAAATGAAGATGATTTCAAAATTTCATTAATCAAACCTGATTCTGGGCAAAACATTTATGCGCACCACATTGTTATCACATATAATTAAAATATTAAATCTGAACCGGAGAATATAGTGTTCAATACGAATAGAGGATGAAACTATCAATGAATGATTCTAATGAATGAGTCAAATTCTATTTTATTATCGATATATTCTGTATTATATGATATGTTTCTGTAGCTGTTTTAACTGATTCATAGTTAAGAGATGCTTTACTAAACTGACTCGGTCAATCATCCGTCTGAGAGTAACTTTTTTGGCGAGTATTTTACAAGACGAGAACAGTTTTTTAAAAAATTTAACTTGATATACGAGCGAGGTCCTGCAATACGAGCAATACATGGAGTCTGTATACGCTGTTATGTCTTCCGATCACTACTTCCCTAATAACCATTGTTACATTTACGAATACTTTTAAGTTTTGGAATAAATCATGATCATCTGAGTTTCCATTACTTCTTACATGGAGATCGCTTTGATATACGAGTGCTTCAGATTACGAGAACATTTTTGGAACGAATAATGCTCGCAATCCAAAGTTTGACTGTATCCAGCTCATACGAAATCCATGCTCATAGGAATATGGCACTAAGGAAATTAACTAAAAGAACTAAGGGAAATAAAACATGAGATACAGCCTTTATCTTGGAAAGAGAACCTTTATTGATCGAAGAATTTAATGAACGGCCTGTACGCGAAAGTAGATAAAAACTATTCGTGCAGGGCCTCTAATTAGGTGCAATAAGACTCATAAAGAATGTAATTACGAACCTCAGTAATGCAGCATGAATATTGCAATTTTTTAAGATGTACTACGCGTTTACTGGTTCTGGTTTTCGCTTCAGGAAATATTTTGTGGTAAGTCTAGAAGAATAGAATAAAATAAGAATAATAAGAATAGAATCTATAGAATATGTCTATTGAATATATTACAAAATTTATGCCAATATATGATTTAAAGTTAACTCATTATCCATTATAATTTACAGAAACAAGACGAATAATTCAATGTTTTCTTTATCATTCCCTTAGAGAAGCGACCGAGTTTCCCATGCTGTATTATTTTAGGTATTTTCTGAAATATTTCGATTTTTTACTCTCCTGGTGAGAGAGTAATTTTTAATTCCTGGTGAGCGCCTCGATCTAAACTTTGCGCTTGGGGCCTCTGATAGCTTAAATCCGCCCCTGTTATTGCGACCAACTGGAATGTTAGTCCTTAGACGCATCGCTTGCTGTCTGAAGCCGGGCCTGCATGGGACAGAAAAACGTTCTGGAAGACCAGAAGCGATCCGAGATCAAATTAATCACGCGACCCACATGTTTAAGAGCCTCAGCTTCCGGAGACTCTTTTCGTTCTCAGGGAAGAGCGCGTTTGGGCCTAAGACGCCTTTCCCGTCATCGCGTGACTTCCAACATCCCGACTATTCGATCGAAATCCAATTCCGCACACACACACCGTTCGTGCTCTAGACGCATCTCGCAAAGAGAAACAAAGGAAAGCGACTTCCGTCGCCGTCTACGGGGTCCCTTGCAAGATAGCGGAAGAAGAAAGCTTC
>KZ308841.1:1108834-1153286 GCA_000376725.2 Ladona fulva | reverse complement strand
ATCCAGGTATGATAGGGCCTAATGAGACAATCACTTGAATTGGTTTGTTTGATTGGTTTTGGTTGACAAGTTGTAGGGACTTTGTTACAGGCAGTACAGTAGTCTCTCTAAACAGAATAGTCCGCGTCACATTTGACAGAATGAAGCAAGAGTTCTTACACTCGCATTACTACATCGCTGCGTACGTCTCCAATCTCGCGAGTCTACTTTAACTCTCATGTATACATTTATCCATCAGATGTCAGTAACAGAAATATTTCCATTGCATTCTATAAAGCATTATTAAATCATCATGCATCAGTCATAAATATAATCACAGCGATGAACAAGATCTAGAAAAAAGAAGACGAAAAATATCTCAATCCCATACCAATATATATTATTCTAAAGATAACTGAAAAATATGTCCGGCATAACGAAGCGTAGAAGCAGTAAGTTGGTGGAACTCAAGGAGGGAAATCAGGAATTAAAGCAAAAAAAAACTTTAAAAAAGAATGTTTGGGCAACGAATCCCTTACCTTTTATTTTGCATAATAATTCCTCGAACAATATCATCACTCAGACATTTTATCCTTTTACCATGTTAGACTGTCAGCACAAAGGCACACAGGTAAGCACAAAACCCAATTACCTGGATCAGTTAGAAATCACCCATTGCAACTATAATGTGATGAATAATCACCGATTTTCCATTCAGTCCCCTTTGTTCTCAGCGGTATGCCTACCCTTCCTTCTCCTATCTCAAATCAGTCCAATCCATTCAATCCTAAAACTTATTTTAACGTTTTGGGTCACTTTGCATTTAGAGTCTGATGATCACTCTTATGGTCGAAAGTATTTACTCAGATAAGATGTTGTTTTGTTAAACTGTACAAACGTTTTTATGTTTCAATTTCACTAATATTTCCCCCAGTTTGCACTCCATTAATCCCTTTTACGTAATTTTTTTTTAAGATTGATCTTCATTCGCTGTCTAAAGGAGGTGATTCGCTCTCTCTCTCTTCATTAGTTGATCAATATTTGATATAATAAATAAAAGTCACCGAAATACCATATTTCCTCCTATAAAAAGGATTCTCTAAATAACTTTCTTCGAAATAAATAGGCCCAGAACTTTTTTTAGATTTCAAGTTTGCCTCATTATGTAAGCTTTTCTCATTTTATTTTTCAGTTCTTCCCCAAAGGGAAGTAAATGAATTAAACACGTTCGCTGGATGCCTCTCTAAGCGATTAGATAACGAGGCGAATTTCCTTTACCTCTCAGAACTAACGGTGGCGAAAACTGGAGGCTACTGTCGCCCATGTTAACCGAGATAAAAATATTTGCGTCGAAATAATATGTAAACTTAGTAGGATATCGAAAGCAACCTCCTGCATTTCATTTATGAAGTAAATAGTTCAATGAAAAGTTACAATGTTACTGTGAATACCAGCATGTAGAATCATGAGAGATCGTCTGATTTGACGTCCTAAGTTCCTACATAATTCCCAACTTACATCAAAGGTTCTTTATGGTTTTGGTACTTCAAAATCGAGTTAAGACATTCGAAGTTCAAACTTTAGTAACGTGACTAGTAGATGCATACTTTAATTGGAAATCTCCGTATGTTTATGCGTATTTTCGTTTTATTTTTCATTTACTTACTAATTGATACCGACATATATGCTGCAGACCAGCACATAATAATAATTTATTCGTATTTTTACCTGTAAATAAATATTCTCTGTAAATATTTAAATAGCCTTCAGATTCTTGAATTTATTCATCTGTAACCCATTACCTTGTTTCGTCATTTTATACATAGAAACTATACTTTATAAATTTATACTTTATATAAGAACTTTCCCCACTTGTAAGTAGAACAGACCTGTGTTTTTAGTTTTTAACCTGTTTTGAGGTTTTTAGTGTTTGTTAATTACAGTCGCGTTGCGCACCAGAGCAATCATGTGACGTGAACTTTAAATATATGTACGAATGATTACTCAGAAAAAAATTTCATTTTCACATCTTACTCGTTTCGTTGAAATTCCAATTCCAATTTTTTTCTGAATATGTAAAAACTTTTTCAACACTGCAACTTGAAATTGCTCAACGACGATTCGGTTTATCTCCGGAGTACCGAGTAAATGGTAGAACAATCGATATTTTAATAATTAATTTCCCGGATATTTGGAGGAGTAATTTTTTGGTCTTTCGTATTTCAAATTGAACAGTTTTCACTGAACGGTGATGTGTTATAGAGTTACGACATGCGCAGCTAACAACAGACACTGATCGAATTTTTTCCATCTCCAATGTGACTGTTTTCGCATATTCCATCACTCATTTGAAAATCGTCTACCCCATCTACTAGATAACAAAGCAGAAAGAGGCGAACTTGTCACTCGGACCGCAAAGGGTGTTGTCTCCATTTGGAATACACGTCAGCGTTCCACTCAGATATACCTTAAATTTTATATATCTTAGGAATTACGAATAAAATTAAACTCATTTTTATTTTTGGAGATAAAGAGAAAATTATGATGCATTATGGTTTTTTATTAAAGGTCATAATTTCTAAGTTTAAAGAACGATTAGAGATAATATTCGCAGAAAATTAATCGATCTACTGAGAATAGGAGATCTACTGGTATAATAGAGATCTACTGGGAATATATATCACTCTCTTTTTCATGGTTACGTCGGAAAGGTAGGAATGTTCATTACATCCTATTCTGATAATGTAAGGTCATGGTTATTCAGAATGTTATGGGATTTGGTAAGAGAGTTGCTAATTATTCTACCTGCATGTCTTTTTCTCACTTAGAATTTTAAACTCAGAGTGAATTTATTTTCGGAAAAGGGTTCAAAATCCACAAGATTATATTTGGACATCCACAATGTGCATTTGATATTTTGTATCGATTCACTATATTGCATAAAGTGCTTTTTCAATTCATTAACTATGAATGATTCATCTGTTTGTTTAAAGATTGTCATTCCCGCCGGGTTAATGGTCAAAGAACATTTAAGAGCAAACATCTTAATCAACAATTAAAACAACTTTTAAGAGCAAACATGGTGGAGTGGGCTTAAAAACTAGCGTATTATATCATATTATTGGAAATAATCTCAGTATTTACACATTTTCACTGGATCGTGTATACATTTATTCACTCTAAAAATTCATCTAATATGACTGCTTTTGCGGGTTTTATGATTCCGTTGTTTTGTGGGATTTTTTCTAATATTGGCGAGATAACTGGCATCACTTCTTCTCAAGGAATAAATTCTTAAAACTGACCGACTGAGTGACTTGCCTATTAAATACGAGAGCAGATATAGGAGATGGTTATGGACTGATCACGAAAAAAATATAACTACGATCGTAGATTTTCTTAATAATTGTGAGAGATTGTAAGAAATTTAATTGAAAATCATATATCCAATGGAATATTACGAGAACCAATGGAACCTCCGTTGTAAGTGAATGAAAAGACTTCCTCGTGAAACTAAAACATTTTCTTCCCCCTTCTCCTAAAACACTATGTTAACACTCCTTAAGGCTGCTGTAGCGCTCCGAGATTTCCGATTTTAACGGTCGCTCTTCAGAGCATACGAAGTGGCGATATTTAGAACTAAGGAGATGATTGGGAAGGGGGGGAAGTATGCGCTTATTCCGTTGTAATATAGCTGTTGATCAACTCAAGAATCGAGCTACTTTGTCAGACGAAGCTCGCTTCTTCGCTTCTCGTAACACTCTACCGATAATACAACAAAATAAATAAATGCATTACTAATGCGGATGAAGAAAGATTTTCAATGCTGTACTCAGATTATTTTAAATGCATTTTACGTTGGAAGAGGGAATAATATACCGAATTGTAATTAGAGGGGTAACGAGTATAAGAGATTTAAAACCATTGAGCGAACGATTATCTTCATTATAAAACAAAGAACCATTATCTTGATGATAAGGAGTGCGTTTTACCTGGTGGACGTTCTTTGCAAGGATTGTTCCGGATCGAGACTGTTGTGGGAGGAATTTTCATATACTAACAAAATCACACCTACTCAATCGGCAATGAAATGACAATTTACGACTAAAGTTAAAAATTACATCTGAATTGACTCAGCATAAGGGAAATGTAGTTCTGTGAAATCAAAGTTTGTTTTGTTACAAATTCTGTCAAACACCTGTTCATTCTCCATTCCTGCAAGTTCTTCCCTTTGCGTTTTTTCTTATATGCACTCAGTCGAAGATGTCTATTTTTCGCATATCTATTTGATGCATTCATGGTCTTCCCAAAGGCAGCAATTTATTGAAATCAACTCCTTCCTTCGCAGTCTCAAAGACGAGTGGTCTATGGGAATATTCCCAATGCCCCACAACGCAAAAAATAATGAATAATAGCAGGGAANTCTTAGGAATTACGAATAAAATTAAACTCATTTTTATTTTTGGAGATAAAGAGAAAATTATGATGCATTATGGTTTTTTATTAAAGGTCATAATTTCTAAGTTTAAAGAACGATTAGAGATAATATTCGCAGAAAATTAATCGATCTACTGAGAATAGGAGATCTACTGGTATAATAGAGATCTACTGGGAATATATATCACTCTCTTTTTCATGGTTACGTCGGAAAGGTAGGAATGTTCATTACATCCTATTCTGATAATGTAAGGTCATGGTTATTCAGAATGTTATGGGATTTGGTAAGAGAGTTGCTAATTATTCTACCTGCATGTCTTTTTCTCACTTAGAATTTTAAACTCAGAGTGAATTTATTTTCGGAAAAGGGTTCAAAATCCACAAGATTATATTTGGACATCCACAATGTGCATTTGATATTTTGTATCGATTCACTATATTGCATAAAGTGCTTTTTCAATTCATTAACTATGAATGATTCATCTGTTTGTTTAAAGATTGTCATTCCCGCCGGGTTAATGGTCAAAGAACATTTAAGAGCAAACATCTTAATCAACAATTAAAACAACTTTTAAGAGCAAACATGGTGGAGTGGGCTTAAAAACTAGCGTATTATATCATATTATTGGAAATAATTTCAGTATTTACACATTTTTACTGACTCGTATATAAATTTATTACTCTAAAAATTCCATCTAATATGACTGATTTGCGGGTTTTATGATTCCGTTGTTTTGTGGGATTTTTTCTAATATTGGCGAGATAACTGGCATCACTTCTTCTCAAGGAATAAATTCTTAAAACTGACCGACTGAGTGACTTGCCTATTAAATACGAGAGCAGATATAGGAGATGGTTATGGACTGATCACGAAAAAAATATAACTACGATCGTAGATTTTCTTAATAATTGTGAGAGATTGTAAGAAATTTAATTGAAAATCATATATCCAATGGAATATTACGAGAACCAATGGAACCTCCGTTGTAAGTGAATGAAAAGACTTCCTCGTGAAACTAAAACATTTTCTTCCCCCTTCTCCTAAAACACTATGTTAACACTCCTTAAGGCTGCTGTAGCGCTCCGAGATTTCCGATTTTAACGGTCGCTCTTCAGAGCATACGAAGTGGCGATATTTAGAACTAAGGAGAGGATTGGGAAGGGGGGGAAATATGCGCTTATTCCGTTGTAATATAGCTGTTGATCAACTCAAGAATCGAGCTACTTTGTCAGACGAAGCTCGCTTCTTCGCTTCTCGTAACACTCTACCGATAATACAACAAAATAAATAAATGCATTACTAATGCGGATGAAGAAAGATTTTCAATGCTGTACTCAGATTATTTTAAATGCATTTTACGTTGGAAGAGGGAATAATATACCGAATTGTAATTAGAGGGGTAACGAGTATAAGAGACTTAAAACCATTGAGCGAACGATTATCTTCATTATAAAACAAAGAACCATTAGCTTGATGATAAGGAGTGCGTTTCACCTGGTGGACGTTCTTTGCAAGGATTGTTCCGGATCGAGACTGTCGTGGGAGGAATTTTCGTATACTAACGGTGGGCAACCTTCATCACGAGGAGAGTTTAATCCAGTTGGTTCACCGAAAATAATTTTCCTAATTTTGAGAAATCATGTAAATGTTAAACAACAATAACAAAATCACACCTACTCAATCGGCAATGAAATGACAATTTAAGACTAGCAAGTTAAAAATTACACCAGAAATAACTCAGCGAGAGGGAAATTTAGTTTTATAAAATCAAAGTTAGTTTTATTACAACTTATTACAAATTCTGTCATTCTCCATTCCTGCAAGTTCTTCCCTTTGCGTTTTTTCTTATATGCACTCAGTCGAAGATGTCAATTTTTCGCATATCTCCATTTGATGCATTCATGGTCTTCCCAAAGGCAACAATTTATTGAAATGAACTCCTTCCTTTGCAGTCTCAAAGACGAGTGGTCTATGGGAATATTCCCAATGCCCCACAACGCAAAAAATAATGAATAATAGCAGGGAAGATACCGTTCGCTGTTATTCAGCCGTCACGAAGAGAACTTCCCCTCTAAGTCCCTTCCCCTACTTTCGCGGCTATGTAGAGGCCGCACCATGTCCTACGAAAACAGAGGTAACTCATTTCCTAGTTTACAGCCGAGTTTGATCTGTGACCCCCTTAAATTTTTACTCATACTGTTAGAAGAAGGATTGAAGTTCAGCGAAATCTTTTTCATTTTTCAAATTGGAGTAAAATAAGCGGGTAAATTTGGCCGAAAAATTAGCTATTTTTTTATGATTTCAAACGTCATTTTAGGGATTTTTGAAACTTTATTTTAAATTCTAAAACGATTTCGCTAATGTTCAATCTTTTCACTTGCAAATGCAGAAAGCCGCGTATCTCTACAGTACTAATTAATGCCACAAAAATCATAATGAAATAAGCTCGAATCGGCCGTTTTGGGCAAGCGCTACAGCAGCCTTAAAAGGTCCGTCGTTGACCTTCCTTCCTCGACAGCTATGTTGGCTTCGCTAGAAAGGAATGCTTCTGACAGGCAATAGAATGACTTGGCAGTAGAAAATGACACACTAGGGAATTACAGCAGCACGTTTATTTTTCTTAATCTTAAGAAATAAGATTAAGAAAACCTATTACTTACTTCCCATCGATGTCAGAAAATGCTTAGTGGAGACTATCTAATCGGAGACCGACGATGACCAAGGAGGTTGATCGCAGGAAATTCAATAATAAGACCGCGTAATATTTGTGAGATTTGCGTGATTTTGAAACAATCCTATTACAAAGGGATATTAGTCATTGCCGTGTTTTCATGCCAATGACTAATATCCCATATTTTAAACCGAAAACTTGGATAATTTATTTGCATAGAATTTATGTTAACTTCCGTTGTGGTGCACGTTGAAGGAGGAATGTTTTTTTATTCTCCATAGTTGTTGTTTGAGTATCCATTCTCATCCGTTAGAGCCATCCTAGTAGTTCTGAGAAGACTCCTAGTAGTCCTGAGAACTTCGAATGAGACGGACATATAGTCATACGATTTTTGTAGTGACTTCGTCTGATTTAGGATGCAAGCAGGAAGTCGTCTTTATCAATGAAGGAGTAACTTTCGAGGGGGAGAAAGGGGCGAATAAGTCACGTGACCCCTTCCTCTTCCCTTCCCTTTGTTGTCTCCTCTCTTTCGGCCTTAAAAGAATGACTCCATCACTTAAAAATAATGTTCGCATGAATGTTCTATTTTATTTCTACTGATCGTGGCATCTAGAGTCATTCTTTTTCCTTAATAACTCGGATGAGTATATCCAACGATACCACTGAAGAGAGATAGAGGTGGTTCCTGGTGGACGGGCTGAGGAGGAGGCAGATAAGTTTACCACCCCATTGTTTACGTTTCCCTCTGAAATCGCAGTTATTTTCAGCGATTTGGAAATGCCTCGACTCACGCTCTCTGCATTAGATTTCGACCAATATTCAGTGCATTTTGATTTTTGGGAGCGAGCAGTGGAACGGGGTTTACTATATAGGCGACTGCCTTCGTCACCTATAACAGCCTTGACAATGAAATAAAGACCCTTTCGTACACTTATTCTTTCACGTCTTTATTTCATTGTAATGGCCTTCCACGAGGTAACGCCTTCCCATATTGAGTTTATTTTATAACAGCCTTATTTAGGATATACTCAATCAATTGTACCAAAAAGAGTTATTTCGCGAATATTTCTTTCCCATCTCGCCGAATATTCGTAAAAAGGTGGCAGAAAAAGAATGCACAGTCTTACAAGTTGGCCAGGGATACGCAACGATGATATATATTACCGTTTTATTTTCGAGGAGACGGTTTAGTATGGACTTACACTCCAACAGCAATTATGGAGAATAAACGAAACATTCCTCCTTCGACGTACATACACAACTGAATTTAACATTAACTATATGCAAATAAATTATCAAAGTTTTCGGTTATAATATCCGTTTCTAATGGCAATGATTGTTACCCGTTGCCATTGTCAAAATTACGAAAATCTCGCAAATACTGCACGGTCTTTTTATTGAATTTCCTGCGATCAGCTGGAAATGCTCGGATGGCTCTCAGCTAATCGTTCGGACTGAGCTTACGTCAAAATATACCATAACATGAAAAAGAACAAAGATCGGTTTAATCATTCGTATAATTTTATTTCTCGCATATGAAACATGCAATCATTGTGTTTCTACTATGTTAGTGTCAAATGAAAAGGTGATTTTGGTGTATAAATTACACAATGACTTAAATGCCTTATTTTTTTTTAACCAGACTGTATTTGAACAGTTTAGGAATCTTTCCTTCTTCATATCAGCCGAATTTCGAGACTCCTCGTTAGTTACTTGCTCTCGTCTTCATTCTGGAGTGAGAGGTTCACCTCCATCGCTTCTCCCACACAATACCCAGCCACTTCCTCGATGTTCTTGGATATTTCGCTACCATTTCTCGATGATTGAAATATATTTCATTTTCGTTATGGTAAAGAAGATAATACGTAGCTTTCGTTCACTTTCTTCGCATGGTTTGAGAATGTGATCTGAGACTACTCAGGATGAGAGATGCTTATTATTGACATTCACCTTGGCTAGTCCTAATCTATTGGTACGTAAATAATAATTTATTAGGCCATTGAGCTGCGATTACGCGGAATAATTTCACTGATGTATTTCTGGCCTAGTGAGGCAAGCTACCTCAGTCCTCACCTTGCAGTAAGCCTCATTCTCTATGATAAGCTTCGATAATTAATGCTGAGGGGATGAAGATAATAGCAGACTTTGCGCAGTTGACGAAACCGATAGAAGTCTTCATGGTCTGTAGTTTATTAATGTTATTTCCTTTCGTCATTTCATACGATAAATCAATTAATTCTAAGTTGCCCACGTGTAAGCAAGTTATTCATATCTCCATCTCTCTTATACAACATGCATAAAAGATGGAGATGCAATAGTGTTGACGCAGTATGCTTCCTGCAGTGAGCCGAAATTTGATAGGGAATGCGTCACCCCATCCTATACATGCTATTGCTGCTAAGAATTTTCGTACATTGGCCTAACATTGATAGAACGAAATTATTCAGTTAATCAATTAGAAGACATAAAAATAATCTATGCAAGTATTCTTCCACATCGGTTGAAGATAGGCGCGAAGCTCTATAAGTTTTCTCTCATTTTTAAGAGATAAAAAACAATTTAACTAAATCCATTGTTACGGCCTCAAATTTGTGGAAGCCCTTCATGATGAGAGAGGAATAAAAACTATTTAAAGTAGTTTTCATTCCTTTTCGAAGAATTTAACTAATTCTTAAATAATAACATCCTGGAATTGAAGTTGAAAATTTTGATTGAAATTTGAAACTTATAGACATTGATGTATATATGAAAGGAAGTAACTAACATATTAAGTTGCCCGCTATAAAACTCAAGCTCATAGCAGAACAAGCTCAACAGAAACTTTCACCCAAAAAACTTTGATCTCGAGCCAGCTTTAGATTCGAAGTTTGCACTATTAGATGAGCTTTTTACGTTTTGATTTTCAATTTTTCTCTAATTGGGAATTTAAAAATTAAACACGCTCGCTGCTTGTCTTAGGTTATTCCAAGCGGTTAGATAACGAAGAGAACTTATGACATGGCAGATACTACCAGAAGGAAACACCTTAAAGTGAATATCTGTTCGGTGAGGGTTGGTATGTAAAGGCAGTCGAAGGTGAAGTGATTCAAACCAGACTGAGTCCAATGGACCTTAGCCCATTAGTTCCCTTTGCCGTGGACAAGCACCTATTTACAGTATTTTTTACCGGAACATGAAAATTACATCTACACTAAAAACCTCCCAAGTCGCCTTTCAGTGTACGGCGCGAAATGTAAACACCGAGAGTTCGAGCTACGTCTTTAGCTTACTGTTAATATACTATGTTGTTCTCGGAAAAAAACGAACCCTCAAACGACTTTTCCTCACATCTGTTTCTCTTATTTTATCCTCACTGTCAGATAGGCCGAAGTAGCAGAGTGTCACGTACTGCCGAAAATGTTCTCAATATGTACTTTCTCTGAATTTAGCAAGCAATCGCAGCCTAGCTTCGTATCTCCTTTCAAGGATTCCCAACCTGCGTCCGAAGGCATTTTCGTAACGCTTGCTTTTCGATCATAGCACTTTTTACAAATTGTTTCGCTTCTTGCAGCAATTTCTCGGAGATACAAAACCTTTTACTTACTTCCCATCGATGTCAGAAAATGCTTAGTGGAGACTATCTAATCGGAGACCGACGATGACCAAGGAGGTTGATCGCAGGAAATTCAATAATAAGACCGCGTAATATTTGTGAGATTTGCGTGATTTTGAAACAATCCTATTACAAAGGGATATTAGTCATTGCCGTGTTTTCATGCCAATGACTAATATCCCATATTTTAAACCGAAAACTTGGATAATTTATTTGCATAGAATTTATGTTAACTTCCGTTGTGGTGCACGTTGAAGGAGGAATGTTTTTTTATTCTCCATAGTTGTTGTTTGAGTATCCATTCTCATCCGTTAGAGCCATCCTAGTAGTTCTGAGAAGACTCCTAGTAGTCCTGAGAACTTCGAATGAGACGGACATATAGTCATACGATTTTTGTAGTGACTTCGTCTGATTTAGGATGCAAGCAGGAAGTCGTCTTTATCAATGAAGGAGTAACTTTCGAGGGGGAGAAAGGGGCGAATAAGTCACGTGACCCCTTCCTCTTCCCTTCCCTTTGTTGTCTCCTCTCTTTCGGCCTTAAAAGAATGACTCCATCACTTAAAAATAATGTTCGCATGAATGTTCTATTTTATTTCTACTGATCGTGGCATCTAGAGTCATTCTTTTTCCTTAATAACTCGGATGAGTATATCCAACGATACCACTGANATTTAAACTTCACGTCACATGATTGCTCTGGTGCGCAACGCGACTGTAATTAACAAACACTAAAAACGTCAAAACAGGTTAAAAACTAAAAACACAGGTCTGTTCTACTTACAAGTGGGGAAAGTTCTTATATAAAGTATAAATTTATAAAGTATAGTTTCTATGTATAAAATGACGAAACAAGGTAATGGGTTACAGATGAATAAATTCAAGAATCTGAAGGCTATTTAAAGATTTACAGAGAGTATTTATCTACAGGTAAAAATACGAATAAATTATTATTATGTGCTGGTCTGCAGCATATATGTCGGTATCAATTAGTAAGTAAATGAAAAATAAAACGAAAATACGCATAAACATACGGAGATTTCCAATTAAAGTATGCATCTACTAGTCACGTTACTAAAGTTTGAACTTCGAATATCTTAACTCGATTTTGAAGTACCAAAACCATAAAGAACCTTTGATGTAAGTTGGGAATTATGTAGGAACTTAGGACGTCAAATCAGACGATCTCTCATGATTCTACATGCTGGTATTCACAGTAACATTGTAACTTTTCATTGAACTATTTACTTCATAAATGAAATGCAGGAGGTTGCTTTCGATATCCTACTAAGTTTACATATTATTTCGACGCAAATATTTTTATCTCGGTTAACATGGGCGACAGTAGCCTCCAGTTTTCGCCACCGTTAGTTCTGAGAGGTAAAGGAAATTCGCCTCGTTATCTAATCGCTTAGAGAGGCATCCAGCGAACGTGTTTAATTCATTTACTTCCCTTTGGGGAAGAACTGAAAAATAAAATGAGAAAAGCTTACATAATGAGGCAAACTTGAAATCTAAAAAAAGTTCTGGGCCTATTTATTTCGAAGAAAGTTATTTAGAGAATCCTTTTTATAGGAGGAAATATGGTATTTCGGTGACTTTTATTTATTATATCAAATATTGATCAACTAATGAAGAGAGAGAGAGCGAATCACCTCCTTTAGACAGCGAATGAAGATAAATCTGTAAAAAAAAATTACGTAAAAGGGATTAATGGAGTGCAAACTGGGGGAAATATTAGTGAAATTGAAACATAAAAACGTTTGTACAGTTTAACAAAACAACATCTTATCTGAGTAAATACTTTCGACCATAAGAGTGATCATCAGACTCTAAATGCAAAGTGACCCAAAACGTTAAAATAAGTTTTAGGATTGAATGGATTGGACTGATTTGAGATAGGAGAAGGAAGGGTAGGCATACCGCTGAGAACAAAGGGGACTGAATGGAAAATCGGTGATTATTCATCACATTATAATTGCAATGGGTGATTTCTAACTGATCCAGGTAATTGGGTTTTGTGCTTACCTGTGTGCCTTTGTGCTGACAGTCTAACATGGTAAAAGGATAAAATGTCTGAGTGATGATATTGTTCGAGGAATTATTATGCAAAATAAAAGGTAAGGGATTCGTTGCCCAAACATTCTTTTTTAAAGTTTTTTTTTGCTTTAATTCCTGATTTCCCTCTTTGAGTTCCACCAACTTACTGCTTCTACGCTTCGTTATGCCGGACATATTTTTCAGTTATCTTTAGAATAAAATATATTGGTATGGGATTGAGATATTTTTCGTCTTCTTTTTTCTAGATCTTGTTCATCGCTGTGATTATATTTATGACTGATGCATGATGATTTAATAATGCTTTATAGAATGCAATGGAAAATATTGCTGTTACTGACATCTGATGGATAAATGTATACATGAGAGTTAAAGTAGACTCGCGAGATTGGAGACGTACGCAGCGATGTAGTAATGCGAGTGTAAGAACTCTTGCTTCATTCTGTCAAAGGTGACGCGGACTATTCTGTTTCGAGAGACTACTTTACTGCTTGTAACAAAAGGGACTTGTTGTTGGACTACAACTTGTCATCCAAAACCAAGCAAACAAACCAATTCAAGTGATTGTCTCATTAGGCCGTATCATTCCTGGATTTTAAATATTATTACGTCATTATCTTTGGATTTGAATTCGTTCAGAGACTATTTACAGGAAATATGTTTTTAAAAGGTTAGACAGTAATGCGTGTACTCTTGTAGGCACGCGTGGCCGCGAAGGCCGTGACAAGCAACAAACGAACTTAATTAGAAAGAAAAAGAGGGGGAGAAAGTGATGGTAGGAAGGAGGAGAAGCAAACGAAGGACGGGATGGCGCTTACCGAAGTGCTCCTTTTTCTTTCCGTGGCGTCGTCGTCTCGTCTTCGTGAAGTGACCCGGCGAACTCTCANTGAAACAAAATTAATACCACCAAGCACACAAGATATAAAGGACTTCTGGGAAAACATCTGGTCTCAACCCAAAAACCATATGTATTCAGCTGCATGGATAAACACAGAGCAAGAGAGAATGAAAGAAATACCTCAGCAATCAAACCATGCTGTCACAACTGAAGAACTCATACAAGTAATCAGAGGAACGTGCAATTGGAAAGCACCTGGAGTCGACCATTTACATAATTTTTGGTACAAGAAATTTACTGTAATGCACCACCTCATGACGAAACTTATCAATGAAATAATACGAGAACCAAAAAGAATGCCACAATTCCTAACAAAAGGGAAAACATACATAATACATAAAAATGGAAGATCAGAAAAACCAGCAAATTACAGACCTATCACTTGCTTACCCACGCTCTCTAAAATAATCACAGCTCTCATAGCACAAAAAATAGACAAACATCTAACACAATATAACATTATTACAGAAGAACAAAAAGGATGCAAGAAAAACAGCCAAGGATGTAAAGAACAGGTCATAATAGATAGTGTGATTATGAAACAGGCTGAAAGAGAACAACGAAATTTGAAAACATGCTATATTGACTACAAAAAAGCTTTCGATTCAGTGCCACATAGCTTAAAATCTTGGAAATTTATAAAATTGACAAAAATTTACAGTGTTTCCTCTCGGAAAGTATGAAAACCTGGAGGACAACAATATGTCTAAAGACAGAAGAGGTATCACAGTTAATAAATGCATGCATGGCTCCAATAATTAGGGTTAATAAAGGCGGTCAAAGAAAAAATATCTCACCAATTCCCCCCCTTAACCCTACCTCTGTACCTTTTCCTCTCTCCTTCCACCCCCTTTTCGTGGCATCCCCTTTTCATCATTTCCTCTACATACTCATAGTCCCTGTATTTTCCCTCCTTGAGTATTTGTTGTTGACTTTGCTTGTCCTTTTGCCAAGTTTCGCTGCGAATTCTTATCTTGAGGTTATTCCGACAGTGGCTAACAAATCAGACGATACCGACCACGTCAGTATCTATCCTCTATGAGCCGATGAGGCTTAAAGACTTTAAATAATTTTCGTGTTCTACATAGAGATTTATAGGATATGAATTATTCATTTTACTCTTAACTTCTCAATGAATTTTATCGAAAACCACCGTAAGTATTATATAATATGATATAATTTCAGCTACCATAGGTTAAAATAAAAATCTTTAATCGGTTAGATCTTATTTTGATTAACAGACTTCTACTACAGACTACTATGGCTTCAAAGTTACATTTTCAAAAATAAAAACCAGAAAAATTATCACGTGTAACTGAAACTGGAATAAGGATATCCAAAAGTTCTGCGGTGGAGCAATGAAAAACACTTGGCTTTATAAAGCGCATTATGGTTAGATTTGATGAAGAGGTTAGAGAGCGATTTTATTTCTTTTTAGTCAGGCCACATCGAGAATATACGGCGAGCATACGGGAACCTGGAAATGGGCGATTAGCCGCAGACTCGAGAAAGTGCAGCGCAAGGCGATTCCCCATTTTTTAATGCTGTGATGACACGGCTAATGTTACGAAAATGCTCTCAGACGTCGATCGGGATTCCTTGAAAGAAATGAAAATAGATGATAGGCTGTGATTGCTTGATAAATTTAGAGAAAGATTATACATTTGCGGAAGACGTAATCAGTATCATGTGACCCCCTGCTACTTTCACCAATCCGACAACGAGCGTAAAAAATAGAAATAAAAGCTGAGACAAGACGCATTCCTTCGCGATACGCGGAGCAACAAGCAAAAGAAGCTCATTGTTTACAACCCCTGCCACACGCCGATAGGAGGCTTGCTGGGTACCAACGTAGATGTAGTTTGAAAGACGTTTGACGGAAAAACATTTGACTTTAAACTCCAAACTCCAAAAAAATGGATAGTTTTATTTTGCGTATTCCGTAGAACCTAGGGGATGTTTTCAGAAGTCAATCATTACGTAATAGCCTAGTTCCTAAAAATATTCTGTCATTTTCTATTCTTTTGCCACCTAAAGTGTATTTATTGTTACCTAAGCACTAATGATATTTATCAGTTCTCCTCAGAGAGGCAGTAGGCAATGTTTTACACTCGCAGTTGATAAGTAATATCGCAAACTATTTTCCGTTATACTTTTTCCATTGTAATATTTGATTTTATTCCTTTGATTCACGACCTTGTGCAAGATAAAATTACTGGTTCAAACTCCTCTGATTTGGTCAACGACTTTATTTCTTCATCCTTTCATATCTTATACGCTTTGAAAATTATTATCAATAAAACTTATTTATTTCAGTGATAAGAACTTTAAAATTATCAAAAAGAAATCAAGTGTTTCATGCATCGCAGCCACAACGCAAAATCTATCCACATCTTGTGGGCAGATTCCTTGGAACAATGTTTGTAATATTTAATCATAATATATATNCAAACTTTCTCGATACTAAAAATGTCACGTGCATTTATATAAGTTGCAGACATCGGATAAATTTACAATATATAATATAATCATAATCATGTTTGATTTATTTTATATCTTTAATTAATTGTTGAGTTTCAAGTCCTTAGTGAAGAAACGAAGCTAATAGCGAAGGGACGAGCTAATCGTAAATAACACTCCCGCGATAGACCAAAAATACCTTCGCCTTATCGTCAGTTCTCAATGACCGACCTCAACTGAGTCGAGTGAACACGTTTCCCATATCCCAAAAAGGGAAAATATCTTCCCTTGGTAATATTTCACGAAGTAAAACTGCGACATTTTAACTATCTTCCAGCTACCTTCGCTCTTGAAAATATCCGTAGTCCTGTTTCGTGTGAATACTTTCCAAAAACGAGTAGCCGTGATACGTGTAGTTATACGCTATAAAGTGTAATTCACATTGTGGTTGTTAAAATAAATCTTTTTTAAGCCATTTCAACTCGTCAAAATGAAGCTTCTCTGCTTCTCAATCACTTCTCATATTACGTGTGGATTGAAAAGCAAGCATTACCTTGCAGTTTCTTCAAGTATTTCCTTCTTCTGGAATCTATATTTTTTTCCTTTATATTTTTTCGTTTCCGTAATTTGCTGTTTATTCACGTTTGAATAATTTTTGATGTCATGTCAAAGAATACAGAAAATATATTAATGGAGGTTATTTTTAGTCGTGTTATCGCAAAGGCCTTTTCGTAGAATATTTCTAATTATTTCCTTCTTATATTACATGACTAAATGAGTAATTCTAAGCAGAAAACTAAATCTCGCATGATGTCATTCTTGATCGCATGCTGTCAGGGACGCTAAGTTCTCCTGTCTATCTCTCTTTTGTGAGGATGAGTACGAGCTCGTATGTAGCTTTATTTCACTACTGAGATGAGAAAAATTATTTTTTTCGATCCTTTCGATCTCTTTACTTCATTTTTATGTATAAATTCAAATTTTCAGGTGAACCACCTTTGTCTATGTAACCAGTAATAGACGTGAAGTTGATTGATAGACGTGGTAATGTTTTTAATCGATTTAACTGCTATTTTTAAGTCGGCTTTAGATAATAATCATTCTCATATCTCAGTTTTTAGTATTTGATTATTTGAGTTTTTGCACGCATAAAAAATTGCTATAAAATCTAAAATCGTTGACCTGAGAAAACATTTCCACACCGCGCTTACTTTCTTTTTAGGGATTACCTAAGTATTCAAAATGCGTTTGAGACAATGGAGAGAGAGAGAAATCCCTTCAACCTGGCCGTGAGCTGACTGAGTTGGGTTTGCCTTTCAACACATGAACGTGTTCGGGTACGAGCGAGGCCAATTACTTCGGTAGTGGCACCAGCTCCATTCGACTAAAGCAATTTGGAGGGGGTCGCCTTAACCACTGGATGAGTAACTAAAAGGAGGAGAAACATGCGAAGGGGCGACGAACTCAAGACCTCCACCTTCTCCACTTCCTCTTGTCGCCCCCCTGTCTTCTGTGTATAAAGCACCTGAAATTTCAGGAGCAAGTTCAATTCTGGTCGGACCGTCACTCTGCTTGGACACGCAGTCTCGGGAAGACTACGACTGAATCCACGGAACTGGACTTCGATGGAATGCTGCAAGCGATCAATAAGGTATGAATCGTCGATTTATTGATACTTTTTAATTGTAGGGTATTTGCGTGGATTGCTGATCCATCTTCCGAAGGGAGATCAGAGGTTTCTGTGCATGTGCAAGTCGTTTTCCGTCAGCTCTGTCTCACTGCTATGACCACGTCAAGCACAAATTTCGCAGGAGACCTGCATGGAGTGAACGCTTCCAGAGGATCCACAATATCCAATTAGACCACCGTAACTTCATCCACACAAAAGGCAACGATTGTGCTGTGCTACAGAGGAAAAAACTCTAAATCTTTGCTGAACTCATTATCCTCTCCTTAACAGAAGCTAGCAATGGACTAGGTATGAGAATATCCTATTTTTAAGTCGAAGAACTCTATTATTATTTGACAGAGATTTGGGGTTTGTCTGTTTAGTAGATAATGTCTGTAATCAAGCGAGATCAATTTATTTCATGACAGATTTCAGAATTTGTGTGATCGAAGACTGCTGGTTTCTTAGATTAGAATATGATACTAGCAGTGCCATTAACTAACATTTCTCATAAGATTTTTGTCAGTGATTGTGCGAACGTATAATCTCATTAACTGGAGTTATTTTTCCTTTGAAATTCTTGCATATAGATTAAGGTTGTAGAGCTCGGTCGAATTTCATAAATGTCTGAACTGTTGTGAATTAAGCTTAATTTATTCTTCCTCTGTTCGAAACTTGGAATATAATGTACTGTATTGTTGCTTACAGATCGTGAACCTCCATAAAATGCTGCGAATGGTTACTATAAAACTGGATCATGAGCTCTTTCAAGAGGCACTACAAATACGGTCCAGAAACTTGTAATCATCTCTAATTCTTCAAATCAGTGAGTAGTTTAATTCTATTAAGGAGTGTTAAATGTTGGATTTGCTGTCTTATAGTAGGATATAGCACAAGAAGATAGTAGAGTTTCTTTAATTATAACTCTCTTTTGAGTTTGGCTAGTCTTAGACTATTTGCAATTTTGAAACTTTTGGTTCCCTGTCAGTACCTGTTTATTCATACAGATGATCAATCTAGTAAATCTTGGTTATCGTGAATGTATTATGTACGGTGGCTGCAAAATTTGAATCCTCTCTCTCAATTGGCATTTTAAACACCATTATATAAATATGCAGTTTTAAAACCTGATGTATCCTTGGTTAATAGATTCTAAAACTTGCAAGAAATTAGTTTTATCACTGTCGACTTTAACTGATTGGGACTTCATTATAATGGTATGTACATCTGCTCCTTCATATTTCTGATTTCACGTAGTTCTATCGGCGATCGGTTTTACTGTAAATTTTCCGTGGTTCAAGATTATTTGAAATCGAGCTAAATGTATATTGGTTATAATCTCATAGTAAACTCTACGAAATCTGGTCCGTAAAGAAAATTATTGTGAAAATATTTTATTCCGAACGAAGTAACATACATATTGCCAGTGATTACTTCAAAGTCATAATGCATTTCATTAAAAACCATTGATAATAATTTCATATCATCACGGGGTTCCACATCTTTTAATTGAACAATATATAACTTAAAGATTTCGGCTGTACCCGGACTTAATCGGAGTCTGTCGCAAAAGAAAAATACATGTGAAATATGTCTTAAACGAGAGTCGTTTTATGATGTGTGATCTCCTAATTGAATGTAAATCTTGCGATTCTTTTTTCGTATTGCGAACCCATCCTCAAGAGTGTCTACTGTACTTGAAACCTTAAAGAATCTTTCGATGGAGGGGAGAGGGTGCGATGAAATTAAACAGCTTCGGCATTAAAATAGTTCTGAGAATCAGTTTCCTAAACTTAGCCACAGGAAGTCTGTTAAAAACTGGGTATGGAATCCGAAGCAAATGGAGGAGTTAAGGTCTAAGTGAGAATGGAGACGGGTTATGGAACTTAGAGCAATCTGAGGATCTTTGTTATATTTATTCGTTTGAAAGAGTCTAAAGAGAAATAACTAATCTTAAAAGCCATAAGCTAATTACGCTTTTCCCCTAACCTAATCTTGCCTAAATTTGTCCCTCTTGATCTATTTATTTCCCCACGATCCTCCCTTTTCTAACCTCTTACTCCGGTCCTTTTAAACTTATTTATGCTTCTCAAGCCTCGTAACTGAAGACTTAAAATATTTGTTTCATTTTATCAAACCAAACTATACTGTCATTAACATTATCTAAAGAAAGCTGGGAAATTAGTTAATATTGTTAAACTTTCAAAAGTATTATCCAATTCATATTACGTATTATTTAAATTTTTAAGATTTCCTTAATTGATATTTTCGGTGTCAGGCTAAATGATCTTAGCCTATTATAGCCTTAGCCTATGGTGGCACTTAAAATTTCAATTTTGAAACCTTAATACTACAATAGAATTTTTTTTCATTAATATGTTGAATATTTAAAATTCTCGAACATTAAATCGGAAACTGAATAACTTCCGTACAAAATAATAATATGCAAGTTTTCATAAAATTTTNATTTGTGAATAGAATATCTCAATTGGTTGATTAAACTACATAAACCTAACAAAGGTATGCCATCATGGGTCTACATTTTTGTAAAATATTGTATTTCCACGATTTGTTAAATGTGAATGGGACATATTTACGCAAAAATGAATTTTTTTATACTTTACTGTATCTACATTTCTTGCTTTATATTAGGAAAATAAAAATCTTGGAAAATTGATGAAGAATTTTATTTCAACCATATTTTTTATCATATTTCCTCAGTTGTTATTTTCAAATACCACAAAATCGGATCTATTTTAGGTAATCCACTGTTTGGTATTTTATATTGGTGCCATATTGAAAATTTCAATCATTCCTTCCTTGAAGAGGTGAGAAAATATAGGTTGCATTTTATGATTCCCTTATGTGGAGCAGAAAATCTTGGAGATCTGCTGAAGACTAGCATTACAGGTAATTTTTCTAAGGCAATTCCAAAGTTCATTCTTGGTAATATAGGATAATGTAGTACCAGAGGATAAATAATTCATGCGAGGATTTTATGAAACTTCCAATTGCTTTATTTTCGAAGTCTCCTAAAATAGTTTCATTATTTAATCTCCATTTTAAAATTAATTATTCAATTAAAATTTGCAAATGAACAAATTTCAATGAAATGATTTTATATTGGAGAATTAAGAGATCTAACAAATCTGTATTTTAGTAGTATAATATTAAGTTCTAAATTGGAAACTTTCATAAATTGAAACTTTCAAAGTGATGCTTTTATTAATTTTTTTGCTAATTTCTTCAATTGAAGTACACATGTTCTCTGGATGGAGAAACTGGTGCTTCATAATTTTTCACATTCAAGGATCCTTCTCGTTTTAACTTCTACGCTACGAGCATTTGGAAGTGAATTCAGAACCAAAGGAAGGAGAAAGGCGCTATTGGACAAGGAAGTGTTCGTCGAAAGGTAAGCTCACTTCTATTAATACTCGTAATGCATGCAATTTCTACGGAATAGATGCGTAAGGTGTAAATATTTGTATGATAATAAGTCTACTAAGAAGCTTAGTAAAATATGCGAATTATAGAATTTGACACAGAAAACCCTTTTCGGTTAAGTGCAAATTGTTTTTAAGGCTAACAATTAAAACGCGGATTGTTCATTTTATGTAATGTTTATTTTTATTTAGAGGATGGGGAAAGTTTAGAAAAAATCTAATTTAATTTACGCTTCACCTGTGCTGTAGTTAGCATAGATTCGGTCTAGTATGGGGAATAAATTACGGCAATGTTTTGTTTTGTAAGATTAATTTGAGGTACGTACGGTGTAATTAAATAGTGCGTGCAAAAACTTAAAATTTTTTGGAGTATATCTACCTGGAAAACTGCTTTTAATGCCTTAACACAGAGATGTAATGAACTTTCTGAAAATTCCGCATGCTAAAGAAATCGGTTGCGGTAGTGGTCACTACATTCGGACAGAGGAAATTTGAAAATACTGCTTAAGTTAGCAGAAGTACTTGTCCACTTCTTTCGGCTATTTTATATGAGTAACAAATGGAGTTAAGTAGAAACTAAAGATCTCGCAGAGAAATGTTTAATCAACTTTTAGCACCTTTCATCTTGTTTTCATTAATGTAAGTTTAATCTTGTTTTAGACCATATAATGTGTTATTTTTAAAAACTTGGCTACCTGTTATTTTAATCACTCTTAGAACTTACTTCCCTACTCGCGATATTTACCAGAACGCTGTCTTCAAAATTTATTTCAGAGTATTAATTCAATCGAAACTGGTCGCGTAACCGTCCGCTCAGATAGAAATGAGTATAGAATAAGTCTTCATTTCTATTAGTTGAACTCAATTCTAACTTGTACATATTCCTAGCGACTTTTATTAACGGACCAAGTTCATGTTTTTGGCCATTAGTTACTGAGAACGTTTTGCGAAATACATTCTATTTACCATGATATGGAAATAAACTCTTAGTCTGGAACCAGTACTCCCATTATAACGAAGTTTGTCTCGATATAATTGATACTTTAAGGAATAAAATGTCGACACCGGCACTCCCTTAGACAGCACAAGAACTTTTCCAAGTTCTACGTGTGAATACAACACCACACAGGTTAAACACATAATCAAACTCAAGATGAAACATGCTCAAATTTGATTAGACTTGTTTTGCTGTAGAATTATTTAAATTTTATTTAAATCCAAATATCAATTATAAAAAAATGCAGTAATTGGCCATAAAATTTAAGACCTAATGAAATTTAATTCCAATCTGAAGACTGGTTACGTAGCAGGTCTCTCACTTCTTATGCGAACGCTAGTCTCAATTTGAACGGCACTTTTGCAAAACCTATCCACCGTTCAAATGGTCAGGTATTAAATATGGAACTTAGCTGACATCGAAAGCGTGCTGGCAAAAATGTCAGCCTGCATCTGTAGGGTATAGAAATTGTTTTTACTTTTCAGGGTATGTTCTTTTAGGCGATTATGAGAGGAAAAGTCCTGAGGAATTCGTACTGATCGCAAATTTCGAATTTTACTTCCTGCTATGTAATTCTTTAATGACTAGCTGCCCTTTCAATCAAATTACTAACATTTCCTGCATGGTAAACTATGACAATTGTGCATTCTGGAAAGCTCCTAGAAATTCCTAATTGGGGAAAGGTGGGTTCGAACTATGAAGTTAGTTTCCGTGAGGTCGCCAATTACCCATTTTCCAAAATTAAAAGCTTTATTCATTCAGAAGTACGTAAACGGATCCCCATCGGATTGCAGTTAAGTCTGTAATAATCAGACGGTTAAAAACTGCATTCTTTTATTTGCTGTATTTTTGTAGTTAACGATCGATTATGGAATTTGCCATTCCGAAATTTGTCTGTTAGATTATTACTTTTCTAGCTAATAATAGTCTATCTTTGTCTTTGCATGTTCAACGATTTGTTGTCCACTCGGGATTAGAAAAAGCATCAGACTTCTAAAACAAATTTTTATTGATACAGACGTTAACGTTCACTTGAGTCGCTTCGTAAATTCAATGATAAATCTGCGTTTTATCAGTTTCCGCTATTCCTCGATCCTGATCATTATTAGAAAATAAAAATTTGGCAAACTTTCTCGATACTAAAAATGTCACGTGCATTTATATAAGTTGCAGACATCGGATAAATTTACACGCAGCGGTGATTAAGGATAGGTTTTTTAGTGTGCATTGCTATTTGATTACTAGTTTATGGTAACGAATAGTAGCTAGTAACGAATGCAAGACCGCAATTTTGATCCATTGTTGATTTTCTATACCAGCAAAAAAATTCTCGTGAGGATAGTGTCATTAATTTCTGATCATATTTTCCTAGAATTAAAAACGATGGTTATTAAAATAGATCAGCTGAATTTGTGAATAGAATATCTCAATTGGTTGATTAAACTACATAAACCTAACAAAGGTATGCCATCATGGGTCTACATTTTTGTAAAATATTGTATTTCCACGATTTGTTAAATGTGAATGGGACATATTTACGCAAAAATGAATTTTTTTATACTTTACTGTATCTACATTTCTTGCTTTATATTAGGAAAATAAAAATCTTGGAAAATTGATGAAGAATTTTATTTCAACCATATTTTTTATCATATTTCCTCAGTTGTTATTTTCAAATACCACAAAATCGGATCTATTTTAGGTAATCCACTGTTTGGTATTTTATATTGGTGCCATATTGAAAATTTCAATCATTCCTTCCTTGAAGAGGTGAGAAAATATAGGTTGCATTTTATGATTCCCTTATGTGGAGCAGAAAATCTTGGAGATCTGCTGAAGACTAGCATTACAGGTAATTTTTCTAAGGCAATTCCAAAGTTCATTCTTGGTAATATAGGATAATGTAGTACCAGAGGATAAATAATTCATGCGAGGATTTTATGAAACTTCCAATTGCTTTATTTTCGAAGTCTCCTAAAATAGTTTCATTATTTAATCTCCATTTTAAAATTAATTATTCAATTAAAATTTGCAAATGAACAAATTTCAATGAAATGATTTTATATTGGAGAATTAAGAGATCTAACAAATCTGTATTTTAGTAGTATAATATTAAGTTCTAAATTGGAAACTTTCATAAATTGAAACTTTCAAAGTGATGCTTTTATTAATTTTTTTGCTAATTTCTTCAATTGAAGTACACATGTTCTCTGGATGGAGAAACTGGTGCTTCATAATTTTTCACATTAAAGGATCCTTCTCGTTTTAACTTCTACGCTACGAGCATTTGGAAGTGAATTNATGTGTGGAGAAAATTTCCGAGCATTTCCGACACTTTAATGTGTCATTAGCAAGTATAGAGTAAAAATGATGAAATAAACATTAAAATATCAAGATTAAAACATTTGTGAAATGAAATTTATTGACTTTTTACCTAATTTGAAATTTAATACTTTTTAGATCATAAAAAGAATTTCAATGGCTGTTATTGTTTTTGAATTTAATTTTGTGGAATGAATTTATCTGCATTTTTTATAATGACTAGAATATTTAATTCTAGATATTAATGCAATTGTAATTGCAAATGTGGTTTTGTTACTGCTAATCTTTGAGTCTATCATGTATAAAATGATGGTTTTATGGAATTTTCCCATTAATAACTTTTTCTTTCAGACAAAGTTATATTGAATTATGTAAATTTGATCTGTAATGAATTTATTTTTCTGTGTTGTAATTGTTTGATTTTGTCTTTTAAGATCTAAATTTATTTCTTTGTAATGTGTATTCTTTTAAAATGTATGTGCAAAATCAATTTTATGGAATTTCAATTTATGTGAAATGAAAATTGTAAAAAATGGAAATGTAAAAAGAGAATAAAGGAAATTTTACCAAAATTTTGTGTGGATCCAATTTACCCATGGAAAAAGTCTCCGCCCTGATGAGCCTTCTATCTCGAGAGTCTTCCCTCTGACTCTTCGAGATAGAAAAGTTTTCAAGGTCAAATTTCTAAGTTTGTTTACATTTGGGACTTAGAATTTTTTTCTGAATTTTCTAGTTTACACAATGGAAATATTACAAGTCTCGAGTCTTGAAATATTTTCAAAGTCCAACTTGTAAACATGAGAAAATTCTCTAAGTCCAGAATGTAAACGTTTTTATCTAGACTTCAATCTAGATAGAAAGTTTACATTCTGTACTTAGAATTTCCTCATGTTTAAAAGCTGGATTTCGACAATATTTCAAGACTCTGGACTTGTAATATTTCCACTCTGCATCTAAATAAAGACAAATTTCAACATTGAAGACTTTATTGGCATTAATTTGGTACTCTTGAACAACCTTATTACAAATACTTTAGAATTTAAGAATACAAATTTATATCTAAATTACTCACTGTAACATAGACCAGAGTAATTGCAAAGATTAAAAATACAGCCAAGAAAGAAGGCTACTTGGGTACTGAAGATGCTAAATCAACCTGTGCAATATCTCAATAAACATGTTGATTAACCATTAGGAAATTCTCCCATAGGTAGTCCTTTCCAAAGAACAGCTAAAGAATGATGCATAACATCCATGTACTGCTATTTCAGCTAATTGCTGAAAAATTCTTAATTTCTGCTGTTACTTTTCTGGAACAGTTTTCAATCTAAGAATGAAAAATTAGAAGATTAATGAAAAACTTCATGACATTAAAGAACACTTCACTGAAGCACATCAACAGCTTTTATAAACAAGATTGCAATAAAAAATAATTGAATACTTTAAATCTAGCAATGCAGTTTTATAACTTAAATAATAACTATTTTATAACTAGATAAACTTTGTAAATTTTTAGAAATATAACTATGCAATTAGTTTCTCATGGCAACAAACCTTGCAATTAATACCCAAATTATTTGAAATAAAACATTTCAAATAAAATGTTCTATATTTTATTTTTAAATTTATCATAATGAATTTTCATTGAGACATACTCTAATATCATTTTGCTTTCAACTCTTACAATAATCTATTTTATCTGTTTGACATATTAAACAACTTGAAAACTTGAAATAATGAAAGCTATACCCACATCTTTCTCTGTTTTTAAAATATTACTAATTCATGATTCATTAAGATCCAGATTATCTCAAATTCAATTCACCATGTCAAACATTTTTCAAACTCATTTATACAATACCAAAGAAAATCTTAAGACTTGGACTTTGTTTGCTGAGCACATCACATGCATTAGAATCATTGATACTCAGATCATCTCCATGTTATGAAAGTGCTTTATTTAAGATTTTTCATGGATTCTTCATAAAGAAATCTGCATGCAACCATAGCTTATAAAGAACTTTTCAAAAAGGATGAATTTAATATCAGATATGTGCACAAGCCAATTTAAGCAGCACTCATTTACTGTCATAACAGAAGTAATGTAAAAAAATGAAAATTGTTCTTACTGGAACTAGTAGACTAATCATGACATAAAATTCCAAAAATTATGTATTTTGTTAAGATCTCTATTATCCCCATCTTTTATTATTGTTTATTCTTCAAAACATGAAAAGCCAACTCCCTGCATTAATAAATAGCTAAAATTTGATTAGGTGCCAATATTTTCATCTAATAAAGCATCAAGGAGGAAAATCTATCATTCAAGACAAAGCATATCAATTTCTTTGTATACGAAAAATGTTTTGAAATATTTACAGTTGTCCTAAATAATTTAAATATAGAAATTACTGGGGAGATACAGCAACTACTGCAAAATTTTTTGCTCATCAATTAAAGTTACAATGAACAGCTACAAAAGTAAGGGTATGAGTAAATATCACATTTTAAAATGATAAATAAACTTTATTCAATCAGTTCATGTGGTCTTATAAATTACCTTACAGTGAGATGAATCTTAGAACTAAAATTTCAAAAGAGTTAGGCTCCTTCATGATCTTGAAAAGAAATTCATTTGTTGCATTCATGACATTCAATAAAATGATAAAAAATTCAAAAGGGACATCCTAAATCAGGGATGGAGGTCTTCAAATGTGTTCTGTGAGGTCACACTAGAGAGAGGCACTGCATTTATTCAAATCATCTAACATTGAAATGATAAGTAAGATATCAGATATCACTTGCTTGGTGTACTTAAAGAGCACATTAGTGATTTTATATTCCTAGCGGTCATTGGCAGAACAGAGAAAGAAAACAAGTTTTTTTAGTTACCTTAACATTAAAAAGGCAGAGCTTGTAAGCTCTGCCTATATGAATTGATTATAATCAATTCATATAGCAGTCTGACCTGGGTATGGGGGACTCAGACCATTAGAATTAATTTCTATTCACAACACTAAATACCCAAGCAAGGAATGAATGAAAACTAAATAAATGATGATTTTAACAAACACCAATATAAAATGATCTCTATTTAAAAAATTTAAATAAATAGTTTAGCACTAAATTATTAATATTCTTCTTTCTTGATAAATAGAATAATACAAAAAATTAGTACATTTCAAGACAAATCGATTTAAATTTATTTCAATTTAGTGTGATTTATCTGAGTTACTAGTTAAGCAGTTACTAAAGAACACAACGTAGAGTATAAGCAAGGTGGGCTATTCTGTATTTTGTTGACTCCAAATCGATCGGTTTAACTTTCCACCCAATCGACTGGGAAAAATTCCCCACCGACCGGGTTTAAGTTTCCGACGGAGCTTCCGCGATTCTGTACGCTAATCGGGCTCGAAATCGAACGGTTTGGTGTACAACTAATGTGTGGAGAAAATTTCCGAGCATTTCCGACACTTTAATGTGTCATTAGCAAGTATAGAGTAAAAATGATGAAATAAACATTAAAATATCAAGAACATCATCTGCTATAGGTGTACGCGCACGCAGTGTTTATTATCACTATCTCATTATAATTGACTACTATCGTCAACAAATCAACGAAGTGTAGGTCAGCTAGTAAAGGCATCATTTGTATATACCTACTATTGATAAATTTATTTGTGCACATTTGCTCATCAAGTTTGAAAACAAAATCCTCCTATGTCTCTATTTGAATCGGAGTAAATGAACTATTATCAGCAGCACAGATTCATACCCAATTAATTCCTATAGGAATTTCCGTCTGTATTCTTCGAATATTATTCTTTCTTGTAGTAATGCGTGTCTTCGATTCTGTTTGTTGTGAAATATAAAAAAAATTAATGTTAAATCAATATGATATGACCTTACTTCGTGGAACGCCATTAAATAAGTGAGAAACAATTACACCGTGAATACATATATCGCGAATCAGAAAAGTGTAAACGGTCACGAACTGTCGTTAACTACATTGAAACCCCTTCGTAAAAAAGCCGCTCGTGTGGCTGAACGGTTATGGCGTATGACCACCACGTCAGGAATCAAGGTATTGGTAAATCGAGCTGGTTCAAACCCTACTGAGGGAGGTTATTTCCTTCTCTTCCTGCGGCCCTGCGAATATGCGAATAAGACCTGCGGAATATGTTCAACGCCAATTTACTAGATTGTAATTTTTATAATTATCATCCCCATAAACAGTAATTCTTTTAATTATTTTATTACTGTCATTTTCATTCTTACCTTGGGTAAAAACTTACCTTTTGAAAACATAAATCAAATTATTGTAAAATTTAAGAAGCATATTTCGTACTTTCACGTGGCTATCGATAAATTATTGGCACCTAAAAAGTTTCGATGCTTGTGCTATTCCTGAGTTTATTTAAATCGGACGCTGCGTCGGCAATGGTGACAATAAGGAAATCAAGCAAAATACAAAGGATCCGATTAAGTTAGAAATAAGTGACAAGATAATAAAATAAGAACAATATTGACATTATGGACAGTAAACTACAAATCATTGCAATATGATTATCGTTTTAGTAATGGAAAGAAGCAAGAGCGACGGAAATCCATTCATATATACGTATTTTAAAGAATAAAACTCGATGGAAAATGGAAAGTTTTTTGTAAGTTCGTGCATACGTATCATATACTCCTAGTTTCTCCTTCCTAAAATTAAATAGATAAATTTTCGTAACCATTAAACTAATGCAGTTTATAGCATCCGAAATGTTTATTTTTGACGGCATGAAAAGCGAGAAATAGATGTTTTTCACTTTTCCCAGCCATCTACCGATTATCCGTGGATGAATTATACATGCATCATTGTGCACTCTTCGTCGATATTTAATATTTGAAAAAAGTGAAACACTATTTTGCGCTCTAATACAACGAGGACTTACGGAATACCTTTTCTATTGAGCAGTTGAGAATACGACTACAATGGTATTATCGCTGTCGTAAAGATCCGCGGTTGGGTGAAGGAAACTCTTAATGAGTCCACGAAGCAATCGAAAATATATAAATCGGACAAAATTCGCAAATAATAATAAATTGCTTACTTAAGTAAATTATGAGAAATGAAAGTGAAAGTTTGGATTATCCGTGTTTTCAATTTACTCGTCCATCCTCTATTCATCATTAGCCACTGTAACGAAATTACGATTTCTGATCACACTTACCACATTATTCCTCCAGCAAGGTATGAAGGTCGATTAAGCGTCGTAGAGGATCTTACGAAGAATAAGACGGAAGTCGGCGCGCTCACCTGACGAAGGCTGAATCACAGGCGGTTGGATGTCAATAGCTGAACCCAAACGGGGTACGGAGGCCGCCGCCGGATCGCGGAATCCCCTGCCTACATGCTCACATCGGAGATATCGATGATAAACCTGTAAAATAGTAATAAATGTGGAACTTTCAAGAACATGAAACAATTATCGAAAAGTTGGTCGAGAATCCATGGCTAAGGATTAACGTAGATCGCTACATTCTAGCACAAACTAAACAGTGGAAGAATTTATCCCAAAGTCTTGGGGTGTGGAATAAATTGAAGCCGTCCATTTAAAATGTTAACATTGCCGCCAAAAAAAGAATGTTACAGCAGTTTTAATATATCATTGGGAAGCGCAAGTTTTTGTCAACTTGCTGAGGTTTTTAGTTTGATTTAATATTTTTTCTTTCTTCGCTATGAAAATCTCGAGTCGAAAAAAGAGTTCTTTCGACACTTGTAAGATTTCAATCGTAGCCAGAAAAATATACAGACCCTAGTCATCGAAACATTGTGTTTACGTCAATATGAAGCAGCAAAAGAAATCATTCTCAATAAACAAACAGCACCACAAGCAAACAAGAACTTCATCCTCTGACCACGGTACTGTGTGTGAGGTGAAATTGGGAAGGTGTCATTATGAACTTTTAGAAAACAGCAGGACGGTCAATGCAGATCTCTATGTCCAACAAATCCATCGGTTCAACAAAGCGATTCATCAAAAGCCATCTGATCGGCCTTATTGTTTCCAAATCGACGACACTCACATTCAATATGACTAAAGAGACTACCCAAAAGCTTAATTGGGAATTCCTGCCGTATTCGACATATACTCTGGATTCAATTTCATCTTAATTTCATTTCATTTCATTTCTGGATTCAATTTCATCTTGGGTAGATGTAAATAAGAATGGAGAATAGATAAGTGATTAAACTTCTGAGTCTTTTCGTTTAAAAATACTGCTTCTCATATTTGACAAAAACGGCAGAAAATTATTCCTCAACCCAGTAATTCTGAAATTAGAAGGTACATTTTACATGAGTTCTGTACTGCGTCTGGAATCGTAATATTTATATTTCATAATTTTCTTTTTCCGTTTATATTTTATGAAAATTAACTTCTAGTTGTATTCTATGAAGTAATTTACCTGTACCATGTTTTTTTTATGCTTTTCATATATGATTTAACCTGCATGTCCCGTAAAACTAAGTTAACTATCAATAAGTTTCTCAGGTTTTTCACACTCCCACTGTTTTCGGTGTTTTCCTATTGAGGTGTCTCTTCCCCTAAATTCAGGCTTAGGTTTTTAAATCCAAAAATAGTTTTCTTCTGTGTACTTGATAGTTTTGTAAAATAACCAGTTCCCTTAACAAACATATAATTGCTGAAGTCATACGTTATCGCATAAGAATATAATGAAAATACAATGGAAATAATTTTTAGATCTGATTTTGCACCAAGAATTTTTTAAGTAATGCTTTCTACGTATTATTACTTTTGAAAGGAAGAACTTGGATGTTATTAATACCATTAAGAACAAACGATTATGCCTACATTAAACCCTTTCCCAGTTTCCACAATCAGTTTCTCGTTTTCGGGTGAATAAAGCTTCTCTTTTAACAAAGTTAAAGGCTAAACGTCATCAGGTATAAATTGCAATAAAACGAGCCCATTTCGATGTCACTGAAAATTGGGAAGTGTATTGGCGGAATGATTGCAAAAGAGGGGTGTGTAAATATATTTGACAAGAGGCCAGAAAATGGGTAAGGACAGTCAAAATCCGCGAAGGTCATGAGGAGAGTAGTTAGGTTCTTGATATCGAAAGCTGGGCAGGCTTCAACCGAGCGCAGAAACTGCCTCTATACGTGTACAATTTTTTTCTTCAGTTCCATACTTCAAAACTCATTCGCGGCTGTAAAAAAATAAAGTATGTCAGCACTTTCCGTCACTTTTATTGGTTGGTTCCTCTCTTATCGTCAAATCAAAGTACTCAAAACCTTTATGATTCTCTATATAAAACGGAAGTCATTTTCCTCACAATTATTGCTAGTAATTTAAAATAATGAAATAAGTAATTTAAAAATAAGTAAAGTTCCTCGAATTTTATTCGGAGGTCCTCCCCATGAAATTTCATCAATCGTGAAGTCAATGTTATTCGATTGAGTTGTTGCAAGGCTTTCAGAGAAACCAAAATCGCAGCATATTGCTTCCCTGTGAAAAATAGGTAGTATGATCTGGTAGAAAGTTGAGTGGCTAATGAAGTTATGAGAAAAAAATTGGGGATAGGAAGCTTATTGAGGAAAGAGAAAATTTGGATGGAAGGAAGTCACAGAAAATTAATAGGTACAGATGAGGATGAGGGCGTCACGTTTTCAGAAGAAAGAATTAGCAATCTGAAGTAGCAGCATGAAGTAGTGATTAAGAATGAGATACCGAATTAAGGGATGACTGAGTGTCCGTAAATTAGAAGACAAAGAAAACTCTTCCTATCGTCGTTTGAGATTCCCCATTCGTACGAGTAAATAAAAGCTGTATTTAAGACATAAAATGACCGGATATGATTTGAAGACCGCGGGATCGACATATTTGGGGTACAAGAATACGAAAATTTCTTGGATGGCTCTATTTCCCAGTTATCACTTTGTTACTCTCAAGTTGCGTTCACGATGGAGAATCTAAATTTTCGCTCGTCGCCGTAAAAACGATGTTCTTTATATGTTTCTTTTTTAATAATCTTAACCCTTACCCCGGATAATGATAACGATTGACTGAGCATTCGTTTACTGCTCAACAGATCCTCAAATTTTTACGGGATCTAACTTCGTTAAATGCATAGCTATCTACATTCAATTATTTCGAACACTACGAACTGCATTGGAAGGAATTAAATCGTAGAACGAGGTATATCTGTGGTTGTATTTAGAATTAAATAAAGAAAGAATGGCAAGGATAACTATTATAGGCGTTAGCGAAGCGTCTGCAGCGGTTAAATGTCTATTTCCAAAGTTTTGAGGAAACACGAAAATATCCCGTTTTTCATTTTAACAGAAGTGTGGTTTTACTTTTGATTTAAACAATAACTATAGTTATAATTTCTGGAAGAAATTTGAATGCGATCAGAAATATTTTTTTATAATCAAATCCGCGCTATATTTAAAACAGTTGCCGAGAGTGCTAAGGAGTTTCTTTTGCACGCGAAGCTTCCACGGCGACTATTTCGTTACGTATTCCTCATTTAAAAAATAAACGTGAATAAAAGTGGATTCTGTTCATCGTTAATGATAATTATGCCCATTTTCGTAAATTATTTTAATTCCAACATTGACGCAAAAAATTGCATCTTACTCTACGGTTTGGTACGCATTAGCATGCAATTCCTTTCTGTTTATCAAATACGGCACACTTTCCACACTTTTCCACATACCCCTAAAGGATGCACTTTAGGAAGCATGTTTTATAAATCAACTATCCAATGAATCGGTTTATTATTTCGGAGTGCTACAGAAATCGTAGTTCTAACTACCTGAATTAGACACACTTTATGAAAGGGAAAAATGAAGAGTTTTTCTACTTGTAAACTTGGCGTGATGAGAATATCATGACATTTGAATGAATTTTTCATTCAAATGTCATTATATTCTGAACGAACAGTTTTTCCGAGAAAAAATTTCTTTATATAAACAGTCGTTTTTCGATTCATTATTTTTTGGATGAGCAATTTTTTAAGTAAACAATCTTTTTGGGTAAATGATTTTATTTGGAAAAACAAGCTTTTAACAATCTGTAAAATAAACAATCAATATATAATAAATTAAGGTTAAAAATCTTTCTGGGTAAAAATACTTCAGATGAGCAATGTTTAGTTGAATAATCTTTTTAGATAAAAATTGCTTTGGCTCATGGGGCAGAAGTATTTCAAAATCCAAAGAGGACCGTCCTTGCTTGTAATCAGTACTTCAAGCTATGTGGAATCCTCCCTTTCCCTTCCCTGTATGACCTTCGCTAGGATGCCTCCACTTCCCTACATCTAAGTCCCTTCGCACAACGTCTGCCACGGGCACTTTTTTCCCGCTTTCTCTGGAAGCACTGTGCTGGGATGTTTGACTTACGACTTTCAGTGTCCCATCCCCACACCTATAGCTGAAGAGATAGATCAGCCTATAGATGGAGGAAAGCGGTAGAACTGCGAGAATTAACCGCTGCGGTCATTTTTCTCTCTCTGCTACAATGTAAGCGGTTGGGTTACGTCGTTCCGATCGTCGGAGAATTGCTCCAGAGTTTATTACGCGCTTAAAAAGTTTCCGATTCATTTTTCCATTTGATAGGGCCCCCTTTTACGAGGAAGACTACGTATCCTTTATCGGTCTCTTCAGTTCAGAGGTAGACCGCGTAATAACATTTTTCCGTGATTAAATGAAAGATAGAAACAGTTGCTTACACTGAGAGCGAATCCTCGCAATATTACATTATCTCTCATAAGGTTGCTTTGAATTGAATTGAAAACAGGGCCACCAAATGTCTCGAAAGAGTTTGCAGACTTGGTAACTTAATCGTTTCATGGTCCGAAAAGCAAATTGGATTACGTAAGTTTGACTTATAAAACTTATTTAAACTTTTTCTAAAAAAAATGGAAGATAATACCGTACTAAAGACTTAAATAAAATGAGGAATACAGCAAAATTAGAAATCATAATAGAATAGGAAAATTTAAAGGAAAATGTACATAAATAACGAGTAAATTTCGCGAATTCTCGTATAATAAGCTTTTCACTAGGATCCCGACTAGCCAGCGCGTTCGACTTCTGTGAAAGCGGTCCCGGATTCGATTCCTGTTGGGAGCCTGCATGCAAAATGACATCAGTTGTCGAAGCACTTTCAGAAAGATGGATGGATCCTGCGGATGAAACCTATAACCGCGAATTCGAGAAAGTGCAGCCCAAGGCGATACGCTTAGTTAAAAATTCTGCTATAGAAAAAACAAGCGTTACGAAAAAGGTCCCAGACGCAGATTGGAAATCCTTGTAAGAAAGGAGATTAGAAGCTAGGCTGCGATTGCTTGATAAATTCAAAACTTTCATTGGAAATAAAGGTTATAAGAAGTCGGGTTATATGGCAAAAAAATTAACAGATTCTTATTTATACGATCTAATATTGCTTCCTATTCAAAATCGGGAAAACGTTGATAAAAAAGATCGATTTTCGTTGAATTTATAGAAGAAACTTAGTGTATGTTCATATTGTTATCAATGGACTTTCTGAAGCAGTAGCCATGAAGCTTACAGTACTCCAGAGTTTGATTATTTGGTAACCAACGGCAAAAAGGAAATATGAGTCGGAAAAATTTCATAATAAATGGAAATTAATAACGTAATGATTGAATCCACATGTAATGATTGAATGAATAAAGCTTCGGAAAACGGAACGGTAAACTGCGTGTAATCTTATGGAAACATGCTATTGACGTAAATTTTGACGATACGGGTTGATTTACATAATGTTGTCAATAACGTGTTCTTCTGCTTACTGTTCTACATGAGAATAGCAAGGCAACAAAATCAGATTTGAAAAAATTACAGAGCATTCGCCGACACGTATAATAAAATACAACAAATTGGAAACAACACTTACCCGGAGTGAACTTGAATGTAGCCATACTTGGAGATCATCCAATCAGCGCACATTCATTAACTAAGGAAAAAGAGCAAAAAACTGAAAACTACGAAAGTATCGCTTATTCAAATTCATCTTGGGATTACAAAATCGCTCCCAATAGTTAAATTACCAATTGAATTACTGTTTGATGAGTTACGACGGTCCGAATACCACAATATTCCAAGCGAATCCTTATGGGCCAACTCCTCGATGATAAGTGAATGAAGTTACGTTAAGAACCCGCCAGAGGGCAGGTTTGCAGGTAAAATTACCAGGGACTTTTTGGGGAAAGTTGTACAAATCATTCGTTCGTTAAACGCGCCCTGCGTTTCTTACACTCCAAAGGCGTCCTTCAGGAACCGAAAAGCGTTGCAAGTCAACTTGATAGACTTGCTTCCCTCAGCTTTTCAGGTTTTCAGGCGATTCGGCACCACAGAATCTTCGCTCCATACATCACCCTTCGAGGAATAAGAAAACCATTAACCATCTTTGGGCATATTTCTCATTTTCGCACTGAAAATGAGAAATAAGTTATCCAACCATGGGTCGAAATCCAAGAAATTGTACTGAAAAACCTATTCATGGTTATTGACTTGCAGTTACTGAAAATAAAAAATGATATAAGCAATAATATAAATCGAAGGTAGTCCACTCGAGTCGCACATTATCGCCTTTAGGTTTTAGATATTCCTATGCCGAGAGCCGTCGCCAGTGTATGGCAGCGGGTGTATAACCGCTCTATTAGATTTGACGACAAAGGCCATTGTAGCATGTTGATTTCGTGAGCTATCCCATATAAATACACGGAGATAATCAGTTGGTATACTTTTCCATAAGAAATGTACGTAAAGTAGGCTTTCATGTCTTGAAAACAGTAGAATAAATCTTATAAATAATGGTAAGAAATATTTTGAGTTATTATGATCTTACGACGGACTGTTTGTGGCTTCGGAGGACCAGATATATACGATATTAGATATATTTTTAAGCTAAATTAAATGGGGGCGTTTTTTTAGTAGTTTTACTTTAAAAATATAATTGCAATGACCACACATTGTATTGAACTGATAATGAATTTTAAATATTACTGAATTTTATTACGTGGGAGACCATAAATTTTTCAAGACAAAAAAATCCAAAATTATTGAAGATGTCATAGATTTCAGAGTTCGAGAAAAGCTCCAAAAAGCTGTTGTTTGCGAGTAAACTAACCATTAATGACTGCTAACCAGCAGGGGATAGAGTTCTCAGTGGTCGCGCTTTGCAAGTATTGTTCTCAATATGTACTTCGGCAACTACGTTGACATCATCGGGAGAGAAGAATAACTGAGTGTGGTGTGGATGCTGAGGGGTATCTATGTCTTTTGTAGTGTGAAATCAATTAGGGAAAACAAAATGGAAGAAGGAATTGGTCCGAGATCATTATCCACAATGCGCCTGCAAATTTTGTGTATGAAGAGGCTTTCGTAGGCATCACGTTTTGAGGTCTTCTGTATCCACTGTTTTTGGCATCATGAAAGATTTTTGAGACAATGGGTTGGCTTTTTAGGGAATATATTGGTAAATTAGGGAATATTTTAAGATTTTTACAATCTCTCAGAAATTTTATTCCAGCGCCTATAACCCCCGATCGGGACATAGTAGACAAAGTCTTCCCAAACGTTCATAAGAACATTCAAACCCATCAATGGCTTTATGAACGAGCAAACTGAAACTTAAGAATGAGAATTTTTACTATATAAATCTGGAGATGAAAGATAGAATTCCTAGTTTCACATCGGAAAACAAATCCATGTGTACCGTATTAGAAGATGAATAGACTGTAAATTATCCCACGGGGTTCTTGAATTCTCTGAAACCCCCTGGAATGCTGCTAGACAAACTTATAGTAAAACCTGGAGTTGTAATCTTGTTGCTAAATAGCATCGATCCTCCAAATTTATGCAATGAAACAAGTATATCCATGAAACACCCCATGCCCAGCGTCATAGAAGCTACGATTCTGACTTGAAGAGTAAGACAAGTTTTATAAAACAGAAATATCATTCACATTTCAGGTTCACATTCTTATTACTTAATATAGACTACGGCTCGAACTATGAGAACTATGAATAGATGAAAAATTTTTGTTTTCGTTAACCTGCCCTACAGGACTACACTAAGATAGAAAATGTTATTTCCTCTAATGTACAAAGAGACATTCAATATTTATCCCGACATATTTTCCCGGTTGAGAAACAATGGGCATTTCAACAAGTATGACAACATATAATTATGATTTATTTCTTTTTCTCATTACAAAATGGGAATACTGACTTGTTGTTTTCCATGAATGAAGAGGACTTGGACAGCAAGGAAGAGTTATATAAGATAAGAGATCATTAGCCTATGAACAAGATTTAATTATGCACCTGCCTTATCGACTTGAAAAACAAGCCTGCTTCACGCAGGAATCGGACTGGGAACGTGAATGTAGCTTGGAAGATTACGTCACTACAGATAAAGTAAAACTGAGATGAAACAACGAAGCATGAAACATGAGCATTAAACTCGTTATAAAAAGAAAGGTCATAACTGATGAAACCTACCAAGAAGGGAAATTGAATACATATTCTTCTTTGGTGGTTGAATATTGCTTCCGTTTCAAAGTTGCGGGAATTTGGATAAAATATACAAATATACCGTGGAATTTTAATGTTTTGAATACCACGACTCCTTGACGACCAAAGCGACTATTGATTCCGAGCTCGTGAATTTTCCCATAAGAATACACCGTGTATTTAGGCCAATTTAGAAGCAATTGCGAGAATCGACTATATGAAGAGGAGGAAAGGTTTTCGGAGATTTTAACAATTACAGACACGAACCATTGTATTCCATAACCTCAGAAATACATGAGTTGTATCCCTCTAGCCAGTAACGACAACATACTTTGCCGAGACCAGGGCCTCAGAGACAAAGGTTAAACAGCCTGGCTCTCATCAGCAGAGAGAATGAAATTTGCGATGGACTTTCTTTTGATGATATGGTACAAAAATTCGCAGTTATGAGATTAGAAAATTAAGTCAGTTTTTTATTTAAACGTTATTATGTCTTTTCCTTTGTCTCCATTCCCTTAATATGAGGTTATTAAATTTGTGATAAGATTTTTCTTAGAAACGTTAATATTTAGTTGCGAAAAAGATCATACCTATCCTACCATATTAAATTATTTCCCATCATGACGATAATGATACCTAAAAGTAATACGAACGGTTACTCATAATTTCAGTTTATGCCGTCTGAGTACGGAATGAGCATTACTAACCGTTGCAACCGTTACTGAGAAACCAATTAAACTTGGGATACAAAGTCATAATATGCTGGTTTTTTCAGTCTTTGATAATGATATTTACCTTCAGATCAGGAAATGTATGGTTTTGGTATTTAATTCTTATGTGCGGCGAAATACCTTTTGCATCCAGGCGGCGATTATATTGGGCGCGGCTCTGATTGCCTTTTACCGCTTCTTTCTTCAATTATGAGAGCATTGACGGCCACCAGGGGTTTAGCCAAGATTTGTCAAGGTTAGAGTCATGGAGTAAATTGCCTGCAATCCAGCAGCAGGAATACTTCCGTCCAAATATAATGAAAATATAAACTGATTCATTTTAACATGTATACCCCGCGAATCTCCAACTGAGAAGCCATCGCTTTCGTTTATTGTTGGCTCTGTTCTAATGGGGTGGATTGAACCTCCAAAACCACCCCCGTGGCTCCGCCTCAGACGGCCGCAGACCAACAGATCGTACGCAGCGAAGTAGTAATGCGAGTGTAAGAACTCTTGCTTCATTCTGTCAAAGGTGACGCGGACTATTCTGTTTAGAGAGACTACTGTACTGCCTGTAACAAAGTCCCTACAACTTGTCAACCAAAACCAAGCAAACAAACCAATTCAAGTGATTGTCTCATTAGGCCATATCATTCCTGGATTTTAAATGTTATTACGTCAATATCTTTGGATATGAATTCGTTCACAGACTATATAAAGGAAATATGTTTTTAAAAGGTTAGACAGTAATGAAGTTGTCTACTCTGTGATGGTAATTTCCAGGAATTGAATATATACTAATACAAAATCAATTGTAGTAAGTATATGCGCAAAGCTGAACGAAGTGGATGAATTGAACTTCTAAATTTAAGTACTGAATTGTTGCATAAATTCATTGTGGTACTAAAACTCGTACATCCGTGGACCAGCACAATTTACGGTCAAACCTTGAATTACGAGCAAAATTCGTTCCGGAAACGTGCTCGTAATCCGACGCACTCTTATATCAAAGCGATTTCCCTACTCGCAGTTACTCGCAGACCGAGGATTGACTGAGTCAGTTTATGTTCATCTATGTCAGTATGAGTCAGCATCTCATAACTATGAATCAGTTAAAACAGCTACAGAAACATATCATATAATACAGAATATATCGAAAATAAAATAGAATTTGACTCATATCTATTGATATTTTCATATTGAACACTATATTTCCCGATTCAGTTTGAATAATTTACCAATATGTGACTGGTGCGCAAAGATTTGTTTGCCCAGAATCATGATTTTATTGATGGAATTTTGAAATCATCACCGCATCTACTTACAATACGCTTTATAAAACCGAGCTTTACCGCACATTTTTCAAATATGTGTGCTTCAGTTTAACTTATTTGTAAGAAAGATTCCGAGATCATATTTATTGATCTCGGAATCAATTTTCACGGAAAAAATGTCCACCGCAGGAAATCACCTGCAAGAAGGAGAGTGTGTGTAAAACTGCGAAACCTACAGATGGTAGCAGCTAAATTTAAAAATTCAAAGAAATTATTTTTTGTAACCTGAAAAGAAAGCATTAAAAGGGAAAATACGCACAATGGCGTGGCAAAGTTTCCCCACCAGAAGACACTGAGCATTGAAAAAGTGAATAGGAACAATAAAAACATAGAAGTTAAAAATATAAAATACAATGTTGAGAAAAGGCCACAGACATGATATAACCGATGTGGATCGTAAATTACGGGATGAGTTGTTTTATCCCTACAACACCTGAGTAGCTTACTGACGAAGAAATATAATAAATTCCTTTCGAATAGTATAGGGATGTTGTCATTAATGCACCCCCTGTCAAATGTCACTAGCTGTTTTTTGGGGTAATTATGTAAATGTATTGTTGCACATGGGTGTGCCAGTGGCTTTTGTACCCTTCCTCAAATAGAAAATCATCATTTAAAAACATTCTGTCGAGTAGAAATGAAATGGAAATTATTAGGATGCATGGGATAAGCTTTCAGAGATGGAATTCTTACTGATTAGAGCTAGGTATGTATGTATTTTGTGTCACTAGTCAGGCATAGGTAAAGTTCAACTTAAATGTATATGGTATGGAATGGTATAACTATCTTTCAGGGTTAGTAACCTCTTGTTTTATAGAAATCAAACCTGATATTTTTTGTGCCTGTAGGCATTGTTTACATTGCAGACTGTGTATAAGGAAGAGATAATTCCCGTGCTTTGAGTAATCTGTACCTTAAGTAGAAATATTCCCCTCTATTCCATTTATTGGCGTAATTGGGTATAATAAATATTTTAACAAAGGATATATGACTATATACATAAAAATAGCAGAAGATATGTACATAAAAATGCATTTAAAATCTGTTCAAGTAAAAGTTGGAAATACTACATTTTAATGCTTTTACTACTTGGTTAGCTCTAGTCACTCTTTCTGCAGAGCATTAGAGAAATCCAATTAAGCAGGTTGGTTAGGGTGTTATTTTGTTTATAATACTTCCTACATAGATGAATTATGTCTTAACACATTTTGAAATAATAAATGTATCGGTAGATACCATTGCATAGATATTTATTATGATTCCTATGGTGTTTACTTTCTATTAATGAATTCTTTGGTTAATTTAAATTATTTTACCAATAAAAATTAAGGCCATAATTGGAAAAATTTACCTGAAACTATCTTCTACCAAAAATACTATAATTTCCAGATATTGGAACAGACTAAGGGGATAAGACTAATGAAATTGAGGATATGTAAACAAGTTCACTTTCAATTCCCTTACATTCAAAATGGAATCACATTTACCTAACATTGCAAAAGTTACTTTAATAATATAACTCTTTATTACAGATTTTAATAAAATCCATTTTAAATGTCTGACATAAGATTTGTCATCACTCTCTTTGGAAATTTCCTGAGATTCAGGATATATATTTATATATTGTGATGCTTCAATCAGATCGCTTCCCCTTTAACAAGCCCCATGCTTGGTAAATACAACCTGGTAGATTGAGCCTGACGTCAGTCAACAACTGTGCTCAACTTCTTTGAGGCCACGAACTGCCTTCTGCATTCAACAACCATGGGTGTTCTCTGTCCCCACAATCTGACTCATGAGAATAAAGAAAACTCACTCTGTACTTATAATGGGATGAGTAATAATGATGGGATCACCTATTTGACAAGTCAATCCTAGGCTGTTCGAGCAGATAGGAAACTGCATACCCCCACTCGGCTGCTGCATGGTAGATTGAGATTGTGAAATGTCAATGCCCCAAGGATCTAAATCACCTTATGCTGAGAATTTGTGAATCCTTAATGTGTATGTTGTGGTCTTTAATGTTGATGTTGCTGCATAAAGATGTATTCTCATCTCACATATATATGAGGTTTGATAAAAAAGCAGACTTTAAATTTCCCTAGCTGTATATTTGCAATGGTCAAAATTTTTTTTCTGTGTATTGGTACATATTGCCCTAATGTACATTGTTAAGGGCAGCCATTTTCAAAGCTTAGTCTATTGTTGGCAGTCAAAAAGGTTACATGTGTATAACTGTGATCGGCAATTTTTGACTTGTGGCAATAAAGGCCAAAAGTATTAGCATTAAATTCTGCGTTAGAAATGGAATAAAGTGCTGCACCACATTGGAAGTGTTAAATGTTGCTTTTGGTAAATGTTCAATGAATAAAACGAGCCTTTACAAGTGATACAAACGTTTTCAAGAGGGTCATGAAGACACTGAAATTGACAAGTGCCCTCAACGACCCAGCACATCAACAACCAATGATATTGTTGAAAAGGTGAAGAAAATATCAATGGACAATCGCTGAATCACTATCAGAGAGGTTGCTGATGAAGTTGGCATAACATTTGGCTCATGCCAAGTAATTTTTATGGTTGGCTTGGGCATGAAATGGGTACAAAATTTATCCCAAAATTGTTGAATTTTGATTAAAAGCAGCACTGAATGAACATTGCTCAAGAGTTGCTGAATGAAGTCAATGACAATCCAGAACTTATTAAACAGGTCATAACTGACGATGAAACATGAGTGTATGGGTATAACATCGAAACTAAGGCCCAGTTGTCCCAACAGAAACTTTCTAAAGAACCAATACTGAAAGAAGCACATCAAGTTCAATCGAATGTGAAGGTTCTACTCACGGTTTTCTTCGATTTCAATGGCATAGTGCATCATGAGTTCTTGCCACCAGTTTGTATGGCCAACATTATCTGGAAGTTCTACGCCATTTGCGTGAAGCAAGCAGAAGAAAAACGATCGGACATGTGACAAAACAATTTGTGGCAATTGCACCACAATAACACACCAGCTCACACCTCACCACTTGCTCTTGAATTTTTGGCAAAAACCAAAACTATTATGATGCCTCAACCAAGGTATTCACTGGACATGGCCCCATGTGATATCTTCCTATTCCCAAAACTGAAAAAAAAAACTTTGAAAGGAAGACATTTTGGCTATATGGTGGAGATTAAGACAGAATCGCTGAAGAAGCTAAACCCCATACCGAGAATTGCATTCCAAGAGTGCTTCGAGGATTGGAAAAAGCACTGGCACAAATATATTATATATATTATATTTGAGGGAGAATACTTTGAATGGGACAACAGTGATATCAATGAATAAATAAAGATTTTTTTCTGATTTTTCTCTTCCACTGTAATATGAATAAAAAATCAGTCAACAAGTTCCTCAATAAAAATTCACCAATAATATTTACACTCATAATGTAATTGCATATACTCATAGCATAATACATAACTAGTTAGTTCATAACAGATCTTTCATTCTATACATCAGAATAAAGGTAAGGCAAAAATACAATATCATCATTATACTGTATTTTCTGGTAGATAACCGGCGTGTTGTCTATACAAAAAATATAGAAAAATGATAAAAATAATAGTGCATGATATACAACGGAAAATCTCGTTTCATTGAATATCTTGTATATTCATCTCGGAAACGACTAAACAACCCACATCATATATCTCAGAAGTCATGGAGTATATACTCACGTACTCACATTTTATTTCAACCATCATACTGTAAATGTTAACGTAATCAAATAATTCCATTCAAAATACAAGAGTAGTTATCATAAATATTACAGTAGTGAAAAAACATTCTCGTCAACATAATAATGATTTTGAAATGCGCATTATCAATGCATTTATCACAGAAGAAATTTTTGAAATGCGTGTTATCTATACATTATCACAGTGAAGAGATTTTTAAATGCGTGTTATCTAGTAGGTGCATGTTATTTACCAGAAAATATGGTACTAGCATTTTCTCCTCCTCAAGTGGTCAATCCGAAGATTGATTTGCAGCAACATGACTTGATGCAGAACTCCATTCTCTACATCTTTCTGCTTTCCTTTTCATTTCTTTGTATGATTTACACCCCACATCCTTCATAATCTGGTCCATATACCTCATGCGTGGTCTTCCTCTAGGTCTTTTTCCCTCAACATGCCCTTCTATTACCGTCTTCAGAAGTCCTTCATGCCTTATTAGGTGGCCTATAAGTTTAACCCTTCTTTTAACAATTGATTTCCACAAGCTTTTCTTTTCGCCTACTCTTTCCATAACCTCTTCATTTGTGATTCTGTCAA
>KZ308841.1:1036833-1108082 GCA_000376725.2 Ladona fulva | reverse complement strand
GGGATACCCATTTTGGGTCTTCAATGGAGTGGTTTCCCGTTGCCTTCTCCATTCTATGCCGTTGGCCATCTTGTGGCTCATCCGCCTTTAGGAGCAGTTTCCTACCCCAAGGACAAGAGAGTGCCCTTCCTTCTACCCGCTCATCCGCCCTCCTAGGAGGCCGTTGGCACTTGGTAGAAGGTGGTCTCCTTATACCGGGAGATATTCGGTCCCTACATTCGTCAGCCGCCTGTATATAACATATATACACAGCCGTTGCCCCCTCTCTACCACGGGGAGGTGAATGTTAGGATTTCACCATCACTGAAACTGGGACCAAAAGGCATTTCCCAGCTTCTCCGGATCTTTAGAGAGGACTAGCATTTTATTTTATATATATTTCCGAATATTATTGAATGTTGCTGTGAACATTTTCCTCTGTATTTTAAAATTGATGGCCAATTTTTAAAGCCATTCAGAAGATGGATTCACTTATATTCTAACCAGAATAAAGAAAGAAAAATTGGAACTAATCTGATGAGGAAAATAGAAATAAATGAAAATGATAACTCACAAATGTAAGGGCTTACATCTGGAAATAGTTTTCCTTCCTTGGATGATATCATGGCTGAGACCAAAATCCATTGCAAAATCTTCCCTTTCTTCTTTCCTGCACAGACAAAAGAGTACAGATGAGAAGTTAGACACCATCAAATCATCACTCACAATGTTTAACTAAGCCCCAGAGTTTATAAGGCATTCACATAACAATAGTTGAATCATTTAATAAAGGTGGAAGCTTTAACCCTATTTGAGTTAACAATACCATCTTGCTGCCTAACTGCACCTCCTTACAACTTAGTTATTAAAAAACTACACAAATTTCTTAAATATTCCGGCTGATGACCTCCAAGGCAACCTTGAGAAGTACTTTTCTATCAGCCATATGAAGATTACTGTAAAAGATATAATCAATATCTTAATTATTTAATTTTAATGATGGATTACTCACAATTCATGCTTGAAAATTAGCTATTTAAACAGGTATCACCATGATATCTAATTCAATTCAAAATTATCTCAACCGTATTTTAATGTCTTGATCTGGGCATCATTCTATACTTCCCTTTAATACCAATTTTAAAAAAATATAAATTTGAGAGAAATCACTGAAATAAATGCAGCACTCAAGTATATCAATAAAATCCAGTTATATCTATTTTTTTAAGCTGTATAAATCTGAAGGAATGCTACAATGGTAAGTTTAATGAAGGATCCAACCATCAACTAAATAAATCATCTCAAAAAATCTACAAGGAAAACATGAAAATCATAAAAAGATGAATGTAGTCTTTTTATTTCTAAGTGGTATAAATTTTATAAATGTTGCATAAATCTAAATAATGGGAAAAAAACATATTAACATCAAAAATGCCTTTCCCCAAACAGAATTCAACAATGGACTTCTCTTCCTATTGGCAACAAAGAATCATAATTCATGCATGCAGCAATAGCCTTACCCTCAAATATGGATTTACACAAGATTAAATATAAATTCATTCCCTAAAGTAGCACCAACATATGTCATTTAGTTTATTGTCATTTAGATAGTAGCATTCAATGCTTAACATACATGTTACAATGTGTAGTTCAAGATACCAAAAAAATTTCAAGCAGCAGAAGTGCATAAAGAACAACATACTTCATGAAGCTAAATTTCAGAATTAATGCATTTTCCTAACAAAAAATTGAAATAATCGACATTCTTTAAACATTGACATACAAATCTGCTCAATTTAGACTATATCAAGTCAATTTAGACTATGGAAAAACTCATTTTTCAATCCTCTAGGGTCAACAATCCCCAAAAAGATTCATTTAATAATTGCACACAGTAATTATTAAAAGTATGTATATTAGCTACATGTATCACAAAAATAATGTTTATCTTACCTAGGAAATCTATTGTTAATGAATAAAAATTACAGTTAATAGTTAATAATGTGCATTATGGTTTTTATTGTATTGAATCCTTTTCAGCTTTGGTAGGATTTACCACAATATTATTATTAGATTTATCACTAGGGTCCTTGTATTGTAGACTGCCTAGCAAGATCCAAATATTCTTTCAATTTAAGTGCTCCATCTACATACTTGTAAATTCATTAATTAAATGCTATTTAATTATCTCTTTTGCTTACTGGAAGCATTACAGTAAACATACAAATGATCTAGAAAATGTAGAAATGTGCTTACTTCATTGTCTATCTTTGCATTAACTTCACTATTGTATTCAAGAAATGCAAGCAGTGACTAAATAATAATAAGAATAAAAGTTCAATTGTTTTCAGTCAGTGCTCTGCGGTCAAGGGGGAAGGACGTGTCTTCAGGTAGCTCTCGCGGAGAAAGTGAAAGGAAGGAAAGGGTATAATGGCAGGGAAGTCTATGGCGTTACCAAAATGCTTTGTATGTAAGAAGTGTGTGAAGAATGGTGTTCAATGTGGTGACTGCAAAAAAAGTTTCCATTTTAGTTGTAGTTTGTTTAAAGTCGAAAGTTGCGTGGAGGATGATTGGCGATGCAGCACCTGCTCCAAGAAGAGAGAGAAGAGCACATCGGAGGAGAAGGACTCCTTGATCCGAAGGCTGCAGAAGGAGTTGGAAGAGGAGAAAGAAAAGGTGAAGAGACTGACGGTGGAAAACGAGGAGCTAAAAGAGAAGATAAGTACAGAAAATGCACCACAAATTCATGTTGACTCAAATAATGTTAATGATTCCTNGAAATAATGAAAATATCACATGGCACACTTTTAAAATTAGAACTTCAGAAAAATTATATGGAACAATAGAAAATTACCAGAAGTAGAACTACATCACTTTACAAAAGTAAAAAATTAGAATAAATTCCTAAGAATATCATGAGCAATGCATAATGTGAACATGGAGAAATTATTATCACAATTAGTTTGTCATCGGGAGGAGTTCATGAAAATAACACAGGCATAAAATATATTGAAAAGCATGAGGTAAATCAAACCAAACTTAAAATAAATATCACCATACTCACAAAAACAGAACATGTCAGGAATAATTTATCATTCAAATGTGAAATGGGAACACATGGAAAAAAATTTTTTTAATGGAAGGATTGCCCTTGCATTGCAGTATTCCTAATACAAGGAGCACTTGATTCGATTATAATGGAACATAAACTGAACTAAGAAATATAAAGGGGTTGAAAATTCTTCAACCTGTACTAACATATAGATCCAAAGAAAAATGCAGCAAAACCTTAAACAAAATAGAAAGGAGTTTCTATATTAAGGAATATGTTTTCATATTCCTTAATATAGAAACTGATCCAATTAGATTATCAGCCTTTTTAAATTTATTAATTCAAGGAATTCATTATATAAAGCACGGGCTGATTTCCTCTCACAGAGTAATTACACTGGAAAGGTTGCATACTGTTACAAAGACTACAACTAACAAGAAAGAGAACAGATTGTCAAACCCTCAGAATTCCTTAACTTTTGAAGTGAGCCATTTCTGACTATAATTTCTAGTACCTTGAGGATTGAAATTCATCACTAATATTTGGTTCTGAAAGTAAAATAAATTTTTAGTCAATAATTTCAACATTAACCTTCCATTGAAATTGCTTTCATATCAGAGTATCATTGCATAATCTTCTGCATACTTACATAATAATTCTTTATTTAATTAGTGAGAGCTACGATTGAACTCTTTTCATATTTTTATCCCTTGGTCAAACAATATGCACAAGTGCATTACTGCACATAAGCTGCAATCAAATTAGTGCAGCTCCAAAGGAACGAATCAAGCAATGGCATGAATTTGTCTGAATTAGCATTATCAGAATTTTTTAATTAAAAGGAGTACATAAAATTGAGATTTAACTGCATTAAACAAACATTATCTAAGAAAAACATTGAAATTATGAAGAAGTTCCTTCTCTATAATGAAAAAACAGAACATATTATATTCAATGGTACATACATAGAAATGATGCATTTTCCAAAGCACGTACCACATTAAAACCAGGTTTTCTCCAGCCTTAGAACAAATCTCACAGAAACATCCATCTCCAGATCAAAATGGTTTGTGATACTTAGTAAACATCAATTACAGTTAATAATTTATCTTCCTTTTATTCAAAACAAAAATTGACAAATTAAAATTCTCTTTGGAATTCATTCTTATTTAACATTCTCTGACTATCAGCAGAGTTGACTAAATTAGTGATTCTTGACAGGGAATAACTCTCAAAAACATAAAATCTCCAGTATGTCCCTGAAGTATATCCATAACAATGCCTCACTTAAAAATCTGAATACTTCTTGATGCCCTGTATTTACAAAATGTTAAAATCTTTGTTTAAAACATTATATTACGAATGGCCTTGTCAATTTATTGGCCTTTAAATGCAATTTATTGAAGAGGCAGCACTGTTGTTTACTGAGCTCACAATGTACTTTGTAGAATCAGATAGTGAAACCACTGAATAATTTAAACCCTGAACTGAATTATTTGATTGATTCAAGAGGCTAATAACAAATAAATTACATACCTTGTCTACTGAAAACATGACATATTTCTAAAGTAATGATATTTGAAGTTAATTACAATGTAACATTTTTAAATGAGATATTCAGCATGAAACTGGTAGAGTAGCAATGGATGAGGACCTCTTTTTTCTCTATTATAACCTAATCTTTAGTGCACCACAGAAATAAATCTTTCACAATAGTGTAGTTCCTACTAAACTGTTTTGTCTTTGCCTTAAGAAAAGTTTCTGCATTCTCTACTATACATTTTATAAATAAACATATCAATAACACAAAAGATAAAGGTTTCCTTGTTATTAATTTTCCTAAATAATAAAACAGCCAATTGCAATTGGAATATCATAATAAAAGTTGCAACTCCAAAATATAGCATCTGGAGTACATTCATGAACATGAAAAAGTACTTGGATACTTTCAGAATACATACCAATGCATGTTTCCATCATAAGTTAAATTCATCAAGGAATGGGAAAAATGGTGTGAAATCTAATAGAAGAGCACTGTTCCATAACTGATAATTATTGTAATGAAAGTAATCTTACTTTAGCATGAAATGTTTTATTGCTTATCAATATTTTTATCGCAATCAAAAGCAATGAAAAATGAAGAGAAACAGATGGACAAGCTAAACTAATCTTCCCAAAATTAGAATAATTTTAAACAAAGAAAACAAAAATTAGTATAAGGAGGTTGGACTAAAAATAATTACTTTTACTACAACAATGAAGAGTACATTTCTTTCTGTGAATTAGGAATATGCTTCTGATTATATGACCCATGCTTTTATACTTTTTATATATTATTTTATTTACCTAATTTATTTTCTCTATTCAGAATTATTCAACTGATACTAAAATATACTTGAAGGCAATATTCACAGCAAGAATTTGATTCATCTGATCAAATTAAGGGATGTATTCCCATAACGTGATATTTTAGCATTATCAATTCTGTTATCCAATCACAGACTAAATTTTCTATCATTAAGCTATTTTTTTAATCATTGTCTCTTGAAATTTTAATCCAAATATAGGTTTGTTAATGTTGTTCATACAATATAATTTACCACACAATGCCATTCTCAGCACATAGTGAATGATTACAACAATATTAATGATGAAATGGTCAATAGAGAACACTTAGCTTATTCCATGCTAGTCAACTGCAAGTAGTAACTGCTATTTCCATGCTAGTCCCCAATGGAAATATCAAATTTAGATAACAGCAGTGAAATCATTCACAAGAGGATTGTTAGCTAGAAATATTAGGGAATAATGACTAGGTTTTGTAATATACTTTGATTTATAAGTAAACTAAAAATTAAATTAATCTTGGTAAACAATATTTGGTGGGAATCCACCTTCAAAAAAACATACGATTATATTTTTACTTTTCCATAATGGTTTTAATCCAGCAAAACCGAGTTTCAACATATTCACATCATCGTCAGGTGGCTCAGAAACTAAAATTAAAACAGAAGCCCAAATATCCATAGAGGAAAGAGGAGGGGAGAGTGTAACGGGAGGAAGACCGAAAGGATGTAGGGAAGGGCAATGGACGTTGAGTACCAGAGTTAGGTTAGTTAACAGAGTAACAGTTATTGTGAGTAACCTGTTTTGATTGTTTATTTGAATGCTGCAATTCTAATATTCTGAGGTACCATCACTATATTCTGTAAGGAAAGGAAGGTTTGGAAGCACTCCTTCATTAAGCTGAATGATGGCAGATGGACAGTTGGTTTGGAAACATTCAGGAAGTTTTAAATTATTAATTCTTGAGAATAATGTTATATGTAATTTCAGAAACAAAGCTTCCTTCTTCAGAAGTTCCCATCTGCTTCTCTTGAACAGAGGAGTAACAAATTATGATAAACCATCAAAACTTTTTTCCAGTCCGGATAAAACTTGGTTTTCATGAAACATATATAACAAAAATCTTATTTAATTTTGTGCAGATTGTGCAAATGTAACATTAGGAAAAGATTCAGAAGTTGTAGCAGCAATCCATAGAGTCGCAAATAATCCTCAATGACCTGTTGCTGTACAAAATAGTATGAGTTTTGATCAATATTGAATTTGAAAACTCTAGAATCATGAAGAAATCTTGTTGGAGTTAATTTCCTGCATAAATTTATTAAAAACAAGGTCAACTATGGTGATACACTAGAACTAGTGGATATCCATGCTCCAACAAGAACAACTAGGATAATAATAATGCCACTAACTATCTACAAAGAAGAGTAGGCTTTAGCTGAATTTTAAAAATGAAAGTACTATTCGATACAATTAAAATACAATCAATCACAATTAAAATAAGATTTAATAAAATAAATGCTATGTAACATTAATATAATGAAAATAATTCACAATTCAATCTTCAATTTGTCAGTTAGGTATTAATTTACAGATAAATCTATATTTTGGTAAGTCAATAGATTTGGAGAATGCATATTACAATAGAGAGAGAACCCGAGGAATTTATTTTTGAAATAGAGAAGTGAGTCTAATATGTAAGAAGTATAGACTACGATGATTCCCTGCTTTCTAAAAAGATGCTTACAATGTTCTCTTGTGGAGACACCACAGATTATGCTTATGGTCTTCTTCTGTAGGAGATACATACTATTTACATGAGTTGCCTGTCCCCATATCATAGAATAGAAAAGATTCAATTCCTTATCAAACTAAGATTAGACATATTTCCTTCTATGTATCGAAGACTAAGGAATTCCAATAAAATCTGCGGTGAGGTTGGCCTTCCCAACAACTCCATAGAAGGCTTTAGAACATACCAAACATACATTCCACCCAAACTGTAGGCCAACATTAGATGGTTTGGTTCTGTCATCTCTACGGCTTTAATTGTAACTATTTGGAAGAAACGTGCGTTGGTAGTTTCACGGAGGAGATTCTTCGTAATACCAATATTTTTTCTCAAAATCGGCAATCCGCCTGAGGTTTTTACAGAGGATTTATTTTTTGCGCAACATTACGCAACTTCAGCATACTCTAGTGATCGAACTCGTTTGGACACGTATTTTCACATTTACTAGCATCTGTTACATAATTTTAATCTACTTTTTAAGCAGGTGAAATAAAATTATCGTGAATAACGATTTCATTCTGTGTTCCTTCGAGATACCTCACTACTGCTTGGTTACGCGCGTTACGCGACTAGCGTTTATCATTTGTCAGATTAGCTCTCGATGGCGGAAACTCGTTCAAAAACTTTGAAGAAGCGTATGGTCATTTTTAATGATTTAAATAGGTTTCTGTCGCATCACCTATCATTTTTATTATCCTTGATTCTATTCCAGGCGATGGTAGCGGATCCTTTATTTCGAACTTATCATCAGCAATAAAGAAATCCTCAAAACGTCAGCTCGAGGATAAACATGTCTCGTTGCCAACTAAGAAATGGAAGTGCCCGAAAGTATCTAAGAAAACAACTAATGATAATTGTCAGGATGAGGAATTTCAAATTAATTCTCTAAGAAATACTTCTGAATCTAGTAACTCTTTGGAAATTGTCAATCAAGGATTTGAGGATTTTTCGGAAGAACCCCTATGTTTTGATGGGTAATCAAAGCAGAGTAATAACAAGATTCAAGTGTAGTTACTGTAAAGAGTTTTAACCTCCTATTTACTCATTAGCTCGGATAACGAAGCTGAGACTTGCTCTGATCAGAAATCGATGAAGAATGACACTCCCGCGAAGCAGTCTAATAATGCTTGTGGAACCAACCTACTAGCCGAGGTTGTTAACAATTCAGAGTCTGCGTATCAGGAACTCCGGTCATCTACGATACTGGAATGTCATGGTTGCAATAATGAACCAAATGTTTCTCTGCCACAGACAAATGAAGTCAATTCTTCTGGTAAAACGTGAAAACAAAACTTTTTAAACTGCCGCATTGAGAGGTAATGAGGAATTCTTGTAGTCAAAGCTGTTTTTAATTTTCCAGTGACTGGAAATGAAGTGATGATACCGTCACCAAATGACTTAAGTGGCCCATCAGATCGTATTGATTTAAATATTGATTCAAACACAACAAATTCTAATGTCAAAGGTCCAGGTTCTAAAGTATTTATCGGACCATACAACGATCTAGTCAACGTTCTCGAAGATATAAAATATATCAAGTAAGAGCCTAATTTATTTGGGTTAGCAGTTACACAGGCTTTAATTTCAATAAATATATTGATGTATTGCTACCTCATCGAATGATGCCATGGGTTTATATTGTGTCACTTTTTCAAAATTTGATTTCCATGATTCCATCTAATTTACTGATTTTTGACGGCGATCTATCAAATTACAAGTTGGGTTTGGGCTGTATACATTAATGAAATAGCATGAATTTTTCATATTTTCATAGGTAAACTGCAGCAATTCCTTTGCTATATAATTATATACATACTTTTAAAAGTGTCCTCATAAAATCTCTTAGGTTAAGCATTGGTTAACTATTTCAAAACTTACTTATTTTGTTAAACAAGTAGAGTAAAACTATTTCAGTAAAGCAGCTCTAGTGCTCCACTAGAGAAAAGTAGATAAGATATCATTGGAGTATGTACCTATTAGAATTAGGCTACTTGAATTAGGGTGTTTCTAGCTTGGTAACTGTTGATGGTGGAAGAATATTGAATATCTGACCATTGCCAAAAGGAAATGCTTGTCTGAGTTGGATGGGTTATGCATGTTGCAAAAAAATAATTCTAAGCGGTATAATGCTGCAAGTGTAGAAACTTGTTTTGTACAGCATTTCAAATGTACAGAAGCAGAATGGAAACAAAAACATATATTAAGGGTATTCAGTCAAAGAAAACAATACAATGATGTGATTATTTTCTTTTATTTGTGCACATCAATGTTAGAACAAATGAAAATCCTTTAGCACATACCCTAGGTTATCTTAGCTGGAGTGGTACCCTTATATATGGGTATTTAGCTTCTTTCTATAAAATACTTGAACTACCCATTGAATCTAAACATCTAATCTAAATAATAATTGATAAATTCCATACTAATTGCAACTTAGTGAGCACTCAAGAAAACGATATACAGTCAATGTAAAAAATAAGCTGAAGAAATAACTAACTATAGAACTAAATGATAATAACTACTCACTCAATAAAAAATACACTTAGTCGCTTTATTATTTTGAGTTCATGTATACGTTCAGTTTCAAATACAAATTATGCATTTTTATGCAAACTGAAAGTAAAAAAGAAAGACACTGAAACTGATCAAGAAACCTCTAAAAGAAATAAAGAATTACAGGAATTCTTTAAGTCCACACTGCAACAAAATTTTCTTTGTTCACCTTAATTTTGCTAAAAATATCCCTATTTTCTCCTTTTTTGTCCATTTTCTGTTAAAGAATTTATTTCCTTACCTTATTGATCATGAAAAAGCAACATATAACAAAAGCATATAGCAAAAACAACATAAACAAAATAGAGCTGATTAAGAAACACTCCAACATCGTCTTAAGTTTTGCACTATGATTTATCACTGTAAATTCAGTTGCAGAAATTTCAGAAAATTGCCTGCTCCTTCAGTAGTTTATCATAAATACCCGCTATTATTTCAATATGTGTCTAAATTCTCCGAGTTTTCTCATGGGAAAATGCATGATCTCAGGTTCTACAGTCGTGTTGTCCTTCAAGAGAACAAGTTGTTCACAACCTCAAAATGTTACAAAAGTTTTGTGTATTTTGTCAAGATTCTCTCTATTTCAAACTGTTTTGAATATTTCATGAAAGTTATGAGAATCTTTATTCAATATCCTTTCTTAACTTGCTTGTCTCAGTTTTATAATTTCATTTTGCGAAAGAAATGAAGAATGGTGTGCAAGCGATAAAAAGAACTTTACATGCATTTCTTAAAGGAGTTGAGTTTGACTCAACTGGGGTCAAACCAGGGACCTTTAGGTACATCAGAAGAAGCCTATAATCTTTATGTTGTCAACATTTAATAATCTTTTAAGTTTGAAAGTAGTAACATTTCTTGATTTCAGGTTTAAGGGAATATACCTACCCAAACAAATATACAAGTAAAACCAAGGTATTTTTAATGTATATAATATTTATTGATTTAATAATTTAAATGACTGTTTAAGCATTAATTTATTATTTTTTCTTTAAAAAAATGTATTGAGAAATTTTGAGAAAGGTAAAGTTTTCTATCTTTAATAATACCTCACTGTAAGAACTTGTTTGAAGATACATATATACTTAATTTGAAAAGTGAGATGTACCAGTAATGCAGTTGAATCATATCAGTTGGAGAGGAAGAAGCTCAAGTGGTAGACATAACAACATCTGATATTGCAAGGTTAAGGAACGGAAGTGCTGCAGTCTATGGAAAATTCTAACAGAGGTTATAAAATCTCTCTTGCCCTAACTCTGTGAAGTAATTAAAACAGAGGAAAATGGGTAAGGGTGACTTTGCGCAAGATGGTGTGCACCCAGGAAAAATCACAAGGAAGAATGGACTTGAAAGACCGTGAACGATGCCACCATGTGGATAAACTCGCAACGAATGGCTTGGACAAATGTTCTGCCGGGATAGCTCAACGGACAGAGCACCCGACCGGCAATTGGGAGACCCGGGTTCGATTCCCGGTCCCGTCAGACTTTTTTCAAGTCCATTGGGATAATTAAAACAGTATTAGATACATAAATGGAAAACTTGAACCAATATGACAGATGTCAGATCACAGCAATTTTAAGTAAGGAGCCAAAGATTACTATGGTTACTATATAGTATACTCTATATAGAGTAGTGGTGCCTGACTCACAGCCTGCCAGCCATGTGCAGCCCTTCCATAAATTCCATATGGCTCTTGCCTCTGAGAAATCATATCTTATCATAGCCTCTCATACATGACTTTTCCATTTGCAATTCATTGTTAGATAATGGATTTTTTATGAAGTTTAGCAAGAAATTGTAACTAATACAAAATAATGTTGAAAAATTAATAATGCACAATGAAAAATTCATTATAAAATTTTAGAAGGTAAAACTGTGATAGGTCATCCACAGTCCCCAAATCATATCCAAGTGCTAATGTGGCCCTCTGGTACTATGAGCTAGGGAGCCCTTACTCTTGAGGTCCTTTGTCTATGGAGTTTTCATTAGACAATAGGAATATCAACTTTTGAATTAATTACAGTCTTATGGTGAATATCAATTTCAGATTTTTAGGTTTAAGATTTTTGGTAGATAATATCCGAACATAGCCTAGCAAAGACCCACAGACCATTCAATTTCTAAGCTGGTTGATGCCCGTAAAGCATGAATTGTTTCTGTAATTAATTGACTTCTGGTTTTAAAAGTTCTTTTCTATTTGTATAACTCTGGTAAACTGAGTACTCAAAAATTAGAAATATTCCTCATTATTTTATTAAGGGTTAAATGGAAGATGGGACTCTTTAGTCCCAATTTCGCCCAATAAAGACGTTTATTATTATTTCCTGAGATTGAATGACCATGAAAGTTGAAAATACTGATTTGTCTACACTTTACTGTACCATTAAAACACCAGAGCTACAACGTATATGATGGGCTTCAAATTAACTCATTACAAAACAAAAGAATTTGCTTACTAATATGCAATGTAACAGAAAGTGAATTTGAATTACACAAAGGATCATCTGTAAACCATACTCCATTTTGATAAACATAGGAACAAAATTTGAAAATATTATAACAATAATAAAATAGGATAGTACAGTTTTAGATGGCACTTGGAAAACTTATATCACCAAAGTCTGTTATATAGAATAGTCTAAGACAACAAAATTAAACATTCAATTTAAAAATTTCATGGAATTAACCTTGGATAGCCAATGATATTTGCTATGAGATATTGTTGAATTCTTAATTTGCTTTTTAGAAATGTTCATACAAAGCTCATTTGCTGATAAAAATAATTCATAATGTAACAACAGATTCATTCCTGCTTCTTTGCTTGGGCAATGGGTAAAACAATGATATCTGTAATACAATTAATATACTAAGTATATTTTGAGCACCCTTTTCATTTGTTTTAAATGTGCAGTTTTGCATATATTTCAGTTTTTAATTTGAAGTTTATCTTTTTATTGATAGTGTTGTTGTGAAGAACATAAAAGAAGAAATGGAGAAGTTAATCAAATAGTATTATTTGAAAGTATAGAAGATTGAAATCAAATTGAATTGTCTTTTCCCTTTTTAATTTCTTAGTTTCCTTGTGTTAGATGGTTCACCTTTTTTGCCTAGTGAATTTCAGTGGGAATCACACATAGAATGTATATTATTATAAACCTCAAAAATCCTTTAACATTTCTCAGTTCAATAATTCCATATTAGTATCAAGGACTTTGTGGTTAACTGAAATTAATGAGCAAATCACTTCTATAATAATGGTAAATAAGCAGGGAAACATGTCACAGGTATTGATTCTTTCATGGCTGTAAGAATGTATGTACTCTGTCAGTGAAATCTGAAGTGCATTTTCGTGGCAAACAAAATATGAGCAAAACAAAATTTGGGACCTTTCTCATTGAAGAATAACCTGTATGAAGAGTTCTGAATAGTATTTTAGTAAACATTTTTCAAGTGATAAATTGCTTGCTGGGAGGCTTAATCTTTGGCAACAGAAGAGAAAGGGAAGAAGTAGCATTTTAACTAACTTATGCTATGCTATAGAGGGATATAATTCAATTTTTATTAAATCAATACCTTTGTTTTTCTTCAAAGCCCCCTTTAATGATTTTAAAAAGAATTAATTTTTTCTTAAAACTGTTTTATATGTAAAATCCAACATGTACTTGTAAAATGTATTCAACTTCAAGATATTGAATCAGTATTATATTCTATTCTCCTTAAACTGAGATGAGGTTTCTGCTTTCTCTTCTTTGTAACATAAATATATTAAAGCATAAACAGTGTTGCTTTTATGATTATTATTGTGCAAAAGATTGTCAACAAAGTTAGGTATAGTCCTCCAGTTAATTACCAACCATATTCTGCCTTTTGCAAACTTAGGCATAATTAAGTTTTGGAAAGAAAGAAGTTAATTTATTAGGTTAATGGTACTTAAGTCTATTGAACAACATCCCTACGGGGCCTAGACTTAGCCAATTGGCATACTAATATTATGGGTGATATGTTGTGAGCATATGCACACCCTTTCTGTCTTTTATTTGCTTTACTGGATTTGTTATCTATCAATCCCATTTTTTGACTATGATTTGCAGTTTTCATGATTTTGGAGGCACAATTATAAAGTAGTTGTGTAAAAATATATTTTCTGGAGAAATACGATTATTTTACAATTTGAATATGAAATTTTATTCTCTGAACTACTGCCTATTAAATAGTTCTGGAACTCTAGGGATCTAACTTCAGGGTTAGAATATGGTTGATGCAATTTTGGTATAAAGTGATGGTAACGTAATAACTTTACTCAAGCAGTGACTTTAATTTTTATTGGAGTTAAGTGACTTAAGTAGCAAGTTGGTAAATCGAATTCCCATTTTTCTCATAAATCTAAAGAGAAAAATACTAGTGCTTGTTGGGCTTGTTATATTTGGTATTAGTATGAATGTTGTAATGAAAATCTATTTTGAACCTTTGTGTAATAATGATATTAGGCATTAATACAGCCTTAATTACCATATTCATCTTCAAATTACATTCCACAGAGGGGTCATAATTAACCATTTTATCTGTTAATAATTTCCTTATGGTGAAGAGTTCTACAAGTTTTTTCTTTTTCGACCTCTTTAATTTACCTTATCACTTTCTTCCTCTCTTGCTTTTTCAATTATTTTAGGTCTTCTTCTGTGAATTCTTCATTATGAGACTCAATCAGTTCTTCTATATTCAGTTCTTCCACATTGTAAGTATTTCCCTTTTTCTAACAGCTCATTGTCACAATTTTCTTAAACTAATTATCCAAAGATGGCAATTGACAAACAACATTTACAGTTTCATTCCATTATTTTCTCTGAATCAGATATTTGTTTATAATGCTTTTAAAGGAGAAGAGCCTTATTCCAAATCATCAGTCCATTCAAAGGTACATTTTTATGGGCTTGATCTTCAATTCTTATTCTTTCTGACTTATCTAGGCAAGCATTAAAGATTCTGCTAAGTCTGGTTATGTTTCTCTTTCTTCTAGAGTCCCCAAACTAAAGTTGCTAACATGCTTTTACAGTATAGTCCACATTAAGTCCCCCTATGTTTCTAGTGTAACATAAAGCCCCAAGTTTATAGAAGAGTTTGACTTCTATGGATTATAATTCAAAAATAACAATTTTATTTCTTGATGTACAGTAGATAAATGCAAATTTTGAGTTCCTGTCAAATTCTTGGTGAATATCATAAAAAATAAAAATTAGGAGCTATCGAATATGGGAAACCATGAACGAAGAATCCAGAAATAGTGAGGGTCACCTGTACAGCCAACTGAATTTTTTTGCATTTTTACATCTATCCCAATGTACCTTATTTATCATGTACTAACTATCCACCTGAAAATTTAAATGATCCTCCTACAAACATAAATTGTCAACAACAGGAGGTAGGGAACAGGTTGGTGACCACTGAACTAGAATTAAAAGAGGAGTAAGACAGTGATGCTGCTAATCACCACTATTGTAAATGTATAATCTTAAGGTATGAGGATCAGTGAACAATCATCGCAAGCTGCTAATATCACCTCAGGCATTCTTCAGGGAAGTGTGCTAGGGCCCTTATTATTTTTAATTTATATCAATGACATGCCAAAAATTCTTAAATCTAACGGTCATTTATTTGCTGACGATTGTATTATTTATCAAACGACGAGAAACCTTGGAGACTGTACTGTATTAAAAGAGGATCTAATAGAATTAAACATGTGGCTTGTTAAAAATAAATTAAAATGTAATGCTAACAAAAGCAAACTAATGAACTTCAATCGAAATTAATTTAAATTCAATTATAACAAAGGAGATTAATGTGTGTCAACAGATAAGTGCATTCGATATCTAGGGATCACTTTCAGTAATAATTTAAAATGGGCAAGTCGTATCAAGACCATAACCTGTAAAGCAAACAGAACCCTTAACTTCGTAATCAGAAACCTTAGTAAATGCAGTAGGGAAGTCAAAGAAAAGGCATACTTAACGCTTGTTAGGCCTATGCTTGAGTATGACAATAGCCTCTGGGATCCTCATCAAAAAGGACTTACGGACAAATTAGAAAATGTGCAGAGGAGAGCAGCAAGGTTTGTCTTGGGCAGATATGGGAAGACGGATAGCGTCACTACAATGATTAAAGAACTTGGTTGGGAAAAATTAGAATCGAGATGTGAAACAAAAAATTTCCCACAAGATCATTGACCAAATGATCAAAAAGAAAAAGAGAAGGATGTGCTGCAGCCGCATCTATAAAACAAAAGGCGAGGACATGACCCCTAGATGGTGCCCTTTCAGATACCTGGGAAGGGCTAGCACAGCACGGCGATTCCCTAAAGACCACCTAAGGACAGCGTTCAGACCTTCCCGGAAGCTGGGAGACCTCCTAAGGAACGGGAAAGACCCACGGATTCCTGAGGAAAGAAGCGGCATCTTAGCTACGACAACTGTCCGGGGGTCTACGTTGGGCAGTCTGGAAGATCGTTTGCGGTCCGAAGAAAGGAANTTCTGAAATATCTCCTCCATTCCACCAAGTGACGCTTGACCACATCAATTTTATTTAGAAATACTTAAAACGCTTGGAAATCCCTCGTCAACGATCATAAACGAGAACCTGTACCCCTTCACTTCTTCTACTTCTGAAATATCTCCTCCATTCCACCAAGTGACGCTTGACCACATCAATTTTATTTAGAAATACTTAAAACGCTTGGAAATCCCTCGTCAACGATCATAAACGAGAACCTGTACCCCTTCACTTCTTCTACTTCTGAAATATCTCCTCCATTCCACCAAGTGACGCTTGACCACATCAATTTTATTTAGAAATACTTAAAACGCTTGGAAATCCCTCGTCAACGATCATAAACGAGAACCTGTACCCCCTCACTTCCTTTCTTCTACGGTGAAAACTTTGTCGCATTTTTGTAACTTTGTCTAACCCCCCCCCTTCCCCCACCCACTTCCTTACTTTCCCCTCATTGCTTCTCTTCCTATATATTGTGAATTTTCTCTGTTTCCTGTACCTGACGATGACGCGACGCATCGAAACCTAGGTTGTTTCATTAAATTATCCTGTGGTAACGTGTATAAGTGTTTTCTTATTCTTTTCATCGTAAAACAAAAAGGTTAGGGAATATGCAATTCTTAAACAGAGAACAGATATCTGCAAATATTCATTACTTAATCGGGGAATAGTAGAATGGAACAATATACCTGGAGAAGTTTTTAAAACTCTTCCCCCTTCCTGCAATGTATTTATTAATTGAATTAAAAGGTATTTGTGTATTACTAAATATGAAAAAATGGTAGTTTGTAAATATTGTAATAACGGTTTAAATTTTATATTTAGCAATTTTTATAGTTTATAACTATATTGTATGACGTACAATATGTAGTACGTATGTACTGCCTTCGGGAGGTTTTGGGCGGTTTTTCTCTCAACTAGGGTGAATACCAGGCAGTACCTTATTTTTCTTCTCCCCCCCAACAATGACTACCACCTGGCCTGGTGCCTATTAGTAGTCTGAAGGAATAATAAATAAATACATATAGAGAACAGCACATCTCAGAACTGTTTTCAATAAATAAAACCGTATGCAATGAACACTCAAAATCATTCAAAATCCTACCGATTAGTAATGCAGCTCAGTAAATACTCAATTTAAATTACACAAATCCATTACGATGCCTGATTCAGTATCCTGTTTAACATTAAAGAATAATAACCTACCAAAAATTTGGAAAAAAGATTAATTTTTTGAGCAAAATTAGGAGTGAACTGAAATAAAGACGTTGGAGTAACATGTTAACTTCAGAAGCTAGGCCCCCGGATAACCGAGTGGGATAAAGCGTTCTCCTTTGGTAAACGTGTAACCCATTCATAACTGGGTAACGGTCCCATGCTCGATTCCTGGTAGAGACCCGCACGTGAAAAACTACCTCAGCTGTCTAAGTTTTATCATATAAAAGTAGTTTAGCATTTCATCTCGAATTCATCTTCTACAATGAGCGTGATCGACAACAGAAACAAGGGATTTTTTTAATGGGTATCCATACACGTGACTTTATTTTCGGGCGAAACTGGGACTAAACAGTCTCGTCTTACTTTTAACATTTAAATATAAGGGTTAAAGTTAAGTTTTACTTCATGACGTCATCCCAAGGAGTATTTAACTAGTTGAGGTGAGGTAAATTAGCCTCAAGTGACCTATGAAACACCAAATTAACTCTTCCGTCTTGATATACTCAAGAGCTTCGCAAACACCTTCTTCCACTCAGCTTCTTCATGTATTCAGCAGACTGACGTTGGATGCAACCTCCCTCAGGCTATTAATCAATCCTTGCTTCCTCAGCATGCTTTCTGAAGTAAACTACGTACGTTTTTATAAGCAGTATTTTCTAAAATTCATCTTTAACAATTTTGTAAGCGTTCCATCTTAAATTTAAAGTTCATTTCAGGATTAGAACGTATTTAAGGAAAACGTCTTAGTTTAGAAACTTTATTATGGAGTTTTTTAGAATAAGATTTTAGAATGTCTACCAAATGAAAATGAAGGCTTGATATTGTGTACGTTGAAAGTTGTGATATTAGGGTTGTTAGCCCTTTTATAACAAGTAACGCCGTTTTCTACATATATCCAGCATGCATTTATAAAATAAAATGGAATCCATGACCAAAAGATATCAACGTATGTAGATGCCCTTCATCGACATTCGGCTGATTGTTTCACTTTAACTTCTGCCTCATGAATGGGGCATATAAAACGATTTCAAAGTGAACTGTAAATATTTGAAGTATAAATATGGTGATGAAACGCACCTACAGCTACACCGAAACCTTGCATGTTGTTTGGTAGGAGGAAGCAACTTTCTTCTAGAGTTCACTGAAAACATGATTCGCTATTTTAGCTTGAAAATTCACCGCAGGAGTTAAAAAAGTCGTAGTATTTTGCGTAATTTCTTTTGTGAGTAACTTTTGAGTTCTACTTGTCGCAACATCTACTTGATACCAACTTATGGGTATTTTTGGAATACAATTTTTTTGGCATGAATACCTTTCGAGGATGAACATCTGATATTACAGAGTTATAAATAATTAAACGTTGTGGATATCGATATGTGATGCAAATAGGCAGATGAGCCGATAGAAAAGCAAGCCTTTGTGGTTTAGGGAATGATATCTATCTCCAATGAAGCAGCATTTACATTCTTGAAGATACTCTTCCATTCAACATCCTCGTTGAAAAGCCGAATTTTAACAAAGCTGAACATTTAAATTGAAAGCGCCATCGAGTGAAACATTTTATAAAAATCACGAAGGCTCCACCTTAACATTCAAGGATTATCAGCAAATTATCTCAAAAATAATTTCCGAAAAAAGGGCATTAAACAATTTCATTCAAAATGAAAGGATATTTCCACAAATTACCAGATGCCACCGATTGTGGTGAAGAGACTGGTTTCACGTCCCAATTTGCCTTCGCCTTTAATAAACGTTCTCTGTCGAATGAAAAGGGCGGCGTTAAAAATCTTACGGATGAGAGTTTCTCTTTTTCTCTCTTTATGCGCTCAGAAATCCTACTCATTAAGAGCTAGTTTCTCTTTATCTGTTTAATTTTCTCGACCAATGACGTAATCCCGAGAATACTGCTGTTGAAATAGCGAAACACTTGTTGGCGCATAAATGTATACGGTGATAAAAACATTGCAGGTTTACTATCTAAACTCTTTTCGTTTACCTTAGAATATGGATGTCGAACAATTGTGATTTTCCCGAGATATCCGAGATTTAACTGTAATTGGAGCGCAACTGAAATTGATTTTATTCAAGATATTGATTGAATTTAAATGGAGAAAACAGGGGAAGAAGTGGATTTTGAATCTGTCATGCTTATCCTTATTCCAAAAAACACCGATGTTGTAATGAAACATTCTTAAGACGTCTCCACTAGTTTGATAAAATGCGACAGTATTTAATTAATGTTAAAATCGAAATATCGATGTCGTTAATTAACTATACACTTCAGTAAGCCCGGTTTCATTTACGTTACAAACATGCTTGAAAGAGATACAAAATATACAACTTGGTATTTTCCACAACTTAAGGAAACCACTTCCGGTTCCACTCCCATGGAAGCATCTTCACTAAAATTCCAAGATGTATCTCTCATACCATTTCTGTTTTTCACGAAATCGTGCCTTCCTAGATCGATTACCTACATACCATAAGCTATTCACTTTGCATGCCTATACAGACATTTGGGTTCAATGAAAATCAGTAAGCTGGAAGTATCGCGAATATTACTTCATACCATCTCGATAGATTCAATCAAGAGCTGTGAAAACTCACAGTTTAGTTATGAATTATCAGAACATGATGTAAATGGTTAATTAAATACTGTTAGTAATCTGTTTTAATTAACTCTTTCCCGTTACTCTTATGGTTTATGGATGGAAAGGATAATTTTAGTCTCAATCTCTCCCAAATAAAGACTTTTAATTCTTATAATTACTCTTAGCAGCATTCAAGTGCAGCCTCAAAGGGAAAAAATCATCCAAAAGCTAACAACTGTCATATCGATAAGATTTATAGGTCGATTTTATGAATACAGTAATTTTTCGAAGAACATACCTATTTCTTTCAATACTAAATGAATCACATACTAATATTGTAAGCATTGGGGCTCGTATGACAAGAAAAAATATTAATGAATTAATTCGATAATTAATGCTTCATAAAACTTAACTCTGAATATAATCTATAATTTTTCAAAGCTGTACCTACTGCCACTAGGTCATGCATCTACTTGCAGTGTTAAATTTGTGGTAATAATAAAATAATAATTCCTAAGAGACCAATACGGCCTATGAAACCTAATATATTTGCTGCATGATTCTCCTACTGAGCAATACATTCCCTTGATGATTTCACATACAGTGCGTTTGATACCCTTCTTATCCTTGAAACTTTCATGAGGATTACAGAAATGCTGGGAAGAGGACGAGGCAAGATACTCCTTCAAAGAGGAAAGAGTGAGAGAAGCGAATGTCGTCATCTGAAACGAGATCCAAACAACGGATCAGAGATTATCTCCGTCCACACAGCATTTCGAATGGGAAAATAGCTCAGTGCGAAAAACGTTCGGAAAGGATGCGGAAACTTCTTCCCGTAATCGAAATAATGTCTCGTGCAGCACGATAATCGTCAACAACGATAACACCTGCGAAAGTTCACCACTTTATATTGCTTCCCGATGTAAAAAATTGATTTTTTATCACCAGAAAATTAAAACACCTTCTAGCGACACCTTGAATTTTTCGATTTAATTTTGAGGAAAATCGACTGCTAATTGCCTCCACATTGGCAAACGCAGTATTATGATTTAAAAGGTCGATTGGTTCATCGTTCACTTTTAATTACCACCATAATTACTTATTGTGATATGTAGCATTCCTTGAAGCATAGAGCTCATTAATACATCAGATATCGCGTATGAATTATCTGCCCTTTTGGTTTAACGAGTATAGATTCTTTTCGTTCCGCGAAAGCAGTGGAAATTACGACAGATTACTTTCAAAACGAATAAATACCCTCTTTGATACACTCATTTTTTTATCTTAAGATAAAAATAATCGAATATCTGCTACTAAATCAGTTGAAGATAAATTGCAGTTTCCGAGGCTTTTATCAACGAAATTAACTGCGTCATTACGAATGATATGATATACTTTTGGGCTCAAGCATTGCGGATTGTCAAAGAAAATGCCCTCAAGCCTCCGATAAAATTAAATCACAAAATCGGAGTAAAATTCAGCTAGGCAGGCTCAACAGGAACACGGAATTCCTACATTTTACGCCATCCAAGCGAACATGTTCGCAAAAGCTACATGTTTTCTATATTGCCGCATTCGTGCGAGTTCGCAGAATGTTCCGAGTTGGATCGGAGAGAAAAATAAAAATGAGGACTAAACGAGACGCAAACGATGATTGAAAAAAGTAGCGCAAACAAAATAACGGCCTTTTAAAATTTTCCATCTCGTAAGGCAATCTCGTGCGGGTTCGGGCGCCTTCGACGTCGCCTGTGACGTCACGGGCGCTTGAGCGTTATCGATTACGTGCCGCCCTCTCCCTTCCCTTAGCTTCTCCCTCGACGTTGCCTCTCCTTCCAGGCGCCCCGCAGGACTCACGCACAGCCTAACGGCAATCCTTCATTTGCCACACGACCTGTATGAGCTCACCTTTAGCGCGGCTAGTAAACCGATCTCGCTAAAATGTCATGTGATCTTCGCAGAGGACGCCGACGGACCGAACACGTTTGATAAAATAATGAAGCGGTAAATGGAGGCCGGGGCAGAGGTGCAGCGGGGAAAAGGAGCCATCTCAGAGGAACAGGGATACGTTGGGAACTTCTCGGTTTCTCTTCGCCATCCCACCATCATTCCCCTTTGCGGAACGACACTAACCTCTCGGATCAAAAAGGATAGACGCCTGTTTGTCTTCACATCTATCTCTGACAATTTCTTCTGCGTTTCAGCAATTTTCGAAAACCTTTGTCCTAATTTTAAGCAGACTTTGATGTTCCACATCGTATTCAGTCATACTGTTTTCTTAATTTATATAAGTCAGAGTATTTAGTTATCTAAAATATATGAATAAATTATGATTGAATTGGTACTATAAAATTAAGTGTACTTCCCTATATTTCTTGACGTTGCGGTTACGAATTCGCTACAGAGAAAAATTATTCTGAAAACAAAATAGCCAAAATTTTTCTAACGAAATCTATGAATAAAAAAGAATGATAGAAAAATACACACTAAAGAGTAGTAGCGGTGTTGTTAAAATTGTCTCGAAAGCTGAGATCATGTCGCACGTAGACAAACGGGAATCGAACCCGGGAACGCTTTCACTCAAGTTGAACGCGTTGCCCACTTGAAAATCCGGGAGCCGAAAGGATAAATAAAATAAAGTTGCAGCGAATTACACAATTAGTGGCGACATTAATCATGAATAATAGCTTAAAAAAACAAATTCATATATTATCCCCCTCCCATTCATATTGAGGCCATTTTCAAGCACACAGAAATAATACGTACAAAATACGCATTGCATATATAATAAGTACTTCACTACTTTAAATTTGGTTAAATATGTACTGCTTTCGCTCAAAAATAAGTTTAAATAGCAATTTGCTTTGAAATAGTTTCCTAGTCTACATTTAACTCGTAAGTTGCATCTATTTTTCTTCATAATACAACTATGCTCTGGTTTTAAGTCTCATGTCATAATTTGGTATTTTCTCCAAGACCTTTTCTCTACAAGAATTATATCGAAAATTTGGGTGTCTTTCAGACACACAAATAACGTCTCAAATAACAGATTTAAGGCTTTTTGCCGATAAATTTACTAATTCAACATTTCTCAGCATTTTTCATGACTCTGCAACTATTCATATATGTCTATAAGACAGGGGAATGACTTATCAACTCCGTGCATAGAAGTAAAAGAGAGTTATCTCATATTATCCTTTCTCTGGCCTTAATATTGCTCCTCAACGGTTTGGTTCATCCTCTTTTCTGACTCTATTGAGAATTATCGAAAGTATTAACTGTACTAATAGTATCACAGAATTAAATTCATGAGAGTACACGGAGCATATTCCGTGTTTAATTTGCCATGAAATATGTCAGTCAAAGTATGGGCTACTAGCGTCCTTGTTTAGAAAAAAAAGGTGTTGCAAAGGTGCCATTTTTCAATTCTGGAATATTCCAAATAACTGGGAATATATCGTCCATTCAAACCTTCCATCTAGGAAGTTTTTGTTTCGTTGACCCGCGCCTAATATATGTTGGGGTTCGGGCGGAACCTTTCATGCAAAATCGATGAGAAAGTGAACGCAGGTGGAAAAGAGAAAACAATATTTGCAAAATGTATCGAAGAAGGAATCCATTGCCGAAAAAGAGCGATAAATATACCTAGGGATAGCAAAATTATCCAAAAAGGTAAAAAATGCATCACTTCCTCAGATTAAACTACATTTAGTGATTTTTAAAATTTCAATTTATTTCATTAGAGTAATTCTGTTTTCCTTAGTGAAAATACAAATATGACTGAACTCAAATAAATGATCACTCTTAAGGTTGAGGTGCCGATTAAGAGCAGCTTTTTTCATAAAAATATGCACTTCGTGTATAGTGTTAACAAGTTGTTATGAGGTTTCATCGAAACACTAAATGTAGGGTAAGGTAGCAACGTAACTAACTGATATACGTTTGTACTTTGATTTTTTGATTTGATCACTATAAAAAATATATTTACCAGTTTTGTTTGTAATTCTATCCAGTATCTTTGGTGCACAGCGATTCATCGAGAATTTAACTTTAATATATGTGAAGTGTATGATAAAACAAGCAATCGATAAGCGGATGTGACAGATTGTTATTTTTCGTGCTTAAAAAATACTCTTTCAAAATGATTTTGCTACAATCGCTATTACTTTCTTTGGACGAATTGCCCAAAGAAGTTTATAAGAGTTATGTATGAAATAGTGGAGACTAGCTCTTCTGTGCTTGTCAGAGACTCATTGCTGATGTTCACGCCGACTTCACTCATGTTTTCCCTCAAAGGTCACGTTTCATGTCCTCAATTATCCCGCTTTACCCTAATATCCTATACACGGGTGAATCAAGGGTAAACCCCGCGCGCTGCCTATGGATAATTAAAGCCACCTTTGAACGGAAGTAGATGGCTGTTGAGACAGATCAGACGCGAAGAAGTAATAATAATCTCCAAAAGTTACAACTTGAATTTCTTATCTTGATATAAATTGCCTTTTAGAGACAAAAATGACTTCTATACAGAGAACTATTAAAATAATAATTAGTTAACTTCATAACTTTACATTTTACATGGCTCTTACGCTCAGTTTTCATCTTTACACAACGTCGATGAATGAGTCATATCTCCAAATCGACTAAATTAGCTACAGAAAATATCACTCATACAAAAGAAGAAGATCTATTTTATACACAACTTGCATTTGCAATAATTTATTTTCGTTATAAATAATCCCTATTTTGCGTTGAGAGGGAATAACCTACTGCGTAAAATTTTCACGAAAATATTTCAAAATTTCAAGTAATTGATAGCATAATGTCAGGTCTGCGATCGAAAAGAGCGTACATTTTCTATGTGCATATAGTTCATAACGTATTCATTATATTAAACTATAATGGATTTGATCTTATTTGAAAATTTGAAAAGCCTATCAAAATTCTATGATAAAAAAGAGGCTATAGTTTCAGAAAGTAAGCCGTGGAGAAATTTTCGTTTTTCGTTTATTTTTGATCACGAAAACAGTGGATTAAACGATGTATTCAAAGAGGTATTAGCGCTGTAGATCTCTCTGGAACAACTGTATCTCTTTGTAACTAATGCTTTAATAACGAATATCTAGGCTTTTGTGTTACTCCGTTAGCTATTAATTTGGTCATTGTAGTTTGCAAGTTTCAGCTGAATTCTTTCACCGATTCACTTGATTTTTGCAAAGGACCTAATCCTCATAAATAAAGACAACAAGCGGATTAACGGCGATTCTAGTTTAAGCGAGTAATCCTTTAACACGAGAAAAGAAAAATGTTTGCGTTTTATCGATCGTAGAAGTATCGAACAGCGCACAAATTGAAAATTCTACCCCTAAATCTCGTAAAAACGCCAGCTGAAACGATGGAACAGATGGAAAACCCTTCAAAATGCTTCATTTTCGATCCTTTAATCCAACGAAAGCAAAAAACAAGCCTCGCCCGAAAATCGCAAGAGGTTAGGGTTACCCAAAACTCATCCAAGTGTTTCAGCTTGTCAGGACACTATTCGTTGAAAGAATGTTTCTGACATTCAGATTCATATCTCGACAGCGATGTCCGATGTTTATCCCCGCGAGACATGACTACGACCAGTGACATCACTTTTCATTCTTATTCTATGATAGTGAAACGCTACGAAATGGGGGGAGGCGGGGGTGAAGATTGGGACGCCTCCCTCGGCGCCACTATGGGCGTCCCTCGAGTCCTCAACAGCCTCGCTTTTTCCTCCTGTCCGTCCCACATTCTCCCTTCCGATTCGGGAAAGAAATCCTCTCCAGTTCTTTATACGTTTGCTACTTTATACTTTTTATGGGAACCTTTTTATATGCTCCTTTCTCTGCCCTTTTCCCTTCTATTCTCATTTATCACGTTACTTTGTCTAGTTCTTTCACTTTCATACACTCTTTTTCATCCCTTTCTCAAATTCTCTTTTTCCCATCATTACCCTCACACTTATTTAATTTAGTTTTGTTGCTACCAAACATTTTGTAAGTCACTTAAACCGACTTATCTTAATAAGGAACTTACTTAACCAACAAAGCAACGCACTTTGTGTTCAATTTTAGCATAACAGAAACACAGGCAATACTCAATGATGGATAAACTTGAGATTGTATCCATTATAGAGCCTATTCATAACATTAAACTGGATTTATTCCGAAGAGAGCATTTACTTTTAATTTTAACGAAAAGATTCGGAAAGTAGAAATCATCCAAACAAAAAGGGGGAAAACATTCATGTAATTAATACAATCAGTAATTGTTTTGATGATTAACTGTAAGATTGTTATTTCGTCGACGATTTATACATGCAATGATTTGAAATTATAAACTTTTTTCAAATATAAAGCAAATGGTGGAAGGAGTAGTCATTGTTATCTCGGTAATGAAAAGAATGTCTTTCAATTCTGGGGATGTATTCGAGAACATATTTAGGCTATTATTATTATTTACTCTTGTGGCGTGGTTAAGCCAAAATGACCTCTTATGCACCTAACCCCGGAGATATTACATGGTAATAATATTAAATTTATAACCAAAAAAAATTGACTAGATTTAACGTAAATCTAAAAAAAAAATAAATGAAATCAAGGTATCTCAACAATCTGGCAAACATAAGTACAAGAAAAATATATGGAGCAAAATACATGCACTATGGGAATATATCGTCCATTCAAACCTTCCATCTAGGAAGTTTATCTCCGTCCACACAGCATTTCGAATGGGAAAATAGCTCAGTGCGAAAAACGTTCGGAAAGGATGCGGAAACTTCTTCCCGTAATCGAAATAATGTCTCGTGCAGNGGATATGAAGCTATGTTCAAACGAAATTTCATTGAAATTGGTGATGGTCGATCGGGGACCGTTGGTCCACTTGACATGGAATGACCCAGATACTTAATTACCATATGAAAAATCGGAAGTTTAACTATGAGGTGGTACTTCTTTTAGGATGAACCCATTTAAAAGCATTTGTAAGCAGAAACATGAGGGACCAACAGCAACAATAAAATATGGGGACACTATAATTTTCACCTTTTATATTTTATGTACATTTCCTAACGGTTCTGTTCCTGCAGGTATAACTTACTTGTTTACTTCTTTATACAAATTCTTACAATTGATTAACAAAATTATTGTAATTACCCAAAAAGATTTTCAGGTTAGGCTCACTTAGCACTGAAAAATCAGAAATTGATAAAAATCACACCATTTATCTGACAACAAAAGAAGCTTAAAATATCACATTTTCTGAAAATATTTTCTTAATACCACATTTTTACACGCTGTTTACAATGATACTACCACTATTTTCATCGCGTAGGTGGACTTTAACTTTATTATTTTAGGATTTGAATACATAAATTTCTTTTCCCTCTACATGTAAATACAATTGGGCCAAAATGGTATGTATATTATAAGAAAAATGAATTTATAAGATCAACCCAATTATTGAATTTTTAGTTTCATGATTATTTTTCCGCTCTTTGGATGCGTACCATATACGAATATTTTCTTCAAAATTAAATGGAATTGATTAATGGAATAGACCCAGTTTTCAGTAATACGAGCCGGTACTTTATAAAGATCCATTTGCTGGCGTTAATGATTTTTTCTCGCGCTTGGTTTTTAAACTTTTAATTTTTAGGAAGATTTTCCTGACAACCGGAGAATTGAACTCGAGAGGATTCGTTATCATTAGATAATTTTCACATGCCTAAGTGATAATTGGGTTGTTGCATGGGATTACGGTTCATTATTTTTTCATATTTATTCATCGAGGTTCTAAAGCAAAGAAATTTGCTTGCTATTCCTTTGTTTTACTTCGTTTTTTATTTTGGAGGTGAGCTGTTCATTGGCTTTTCCAGAAAAACTGTTGTCCTGCATGTTATCAATCTTTGACATTTGTTTTACCTGATAACTATATCTGTGATCATTAATTAAATGACTTTCGATGATTTTTCATTCTCTATTGAAGTTGAATTGTAACGTATCGTAAATTGCTGCCCACGTTATCGGCAAACTAATTTTGAGACGATGAAAAATTATCTTTGATCATCACTTCCCAGCAGTTAAAGCTATAAATATGGTGAAATTAATATTTACATTGGATTACCCCGTAATTGGCCAGGGAGCAACTTCGCTGAAGGCCGTACCCGTTCGGGAAGCTTCCTTCTCTCTTTGGAAAGCCACTTAATTCAACTTCACTTATGTCTTTAAATCGTAGCAGACTAAATGGGTGGCAATTTAGTGTTTCTCAAAGCTGTCCCAAAAAACAGCAATTTGGAACAATTTTCTTCAGCATTCCAATTATCTAACCAGGAACCGGCGACTTAGATCAATATTTAGGCAACGGACATTGATTATTTTCCGTGGAAGGAAATTAAAAAATGAATATAAGCTTAAAAATCTGTATCGGTGACAATAAATATATGAAATAATAAACGATTAGTCTTCAAGATTGGCAAGACTTGTATCTGTGAAACAGAACTCATGCAATGGCTGCGTAGCGAGCTTAATTAAGATTCGAATTTTGATTTAAACTAAGAAGTAATAATTACAAAATATATTATTTAGATGGGGCATTCCAAGTCAAGTGGAACAATTTTAGAGAAGTGCCCCGCTCGACCATCACCGATTTCAATGAAATTTTGTTTAAACATAACTTCATATCCTCTATGAACATTTCCCAAGTTTTACATCCATCGATGAAATGTTTGCTGAGATATAGTCATTTGTTTGACCCCCTACCGCAGCCTTCCACAGTTAGACACCGATTTTTAGCAACTTTGAGGCACGTTATCTCAGGCATTATTCCTTTGAGCAAAACAAAACTTGGTATTCTTATACAACCTATGTTGCTCTATATACAAAATAATAAGAAATCTTTTATGAGCGAAATCTGCGAAGAACATTTGAAGCAAAATTGGCCCAAAAAAATATTGCTCGAAAAAAATGTAAAGTTTGGCATTTTATATCTTTTGAAATAAACATAAGATAAACACGAAACTTTGTGGTTTGAATAAAAAGTTTCATTTTCTTAATGTCGCCCGTTAATTTAAAAATTGAGTGCAAATGTTATGATTTTCGTTACGACGCCGAAAATAGGGTATATTCAGCTAANGCGGAGGTAACTTCATGTTCATCCCGATTTCTCGGGCCTTATACGCCCGCGATGAAAAACCAGAATTAGGTTTCTAAAGAGATAAAAGCATGCTATTTCTTTTAAAAATAATTTGGAAAAGTTTCGAGAAGGTCTTTTTCTGTAAATGTGAGCTGAATATACCCTATTTTCGGCGTCGCACAGTGGGCTAGAATCGAAAAAAGCTGGCCAAAAATAAGAAAATGGTTTTTTCGAGTGCGGACTTTGAAACTTCGCATAGTTATTCCTAAATAAATTCTGCATGTAACTACCAAATCATACACTTTTATTCCGGTGCATTAAAATTCTACAGGGGGTCAAAGTTGACCAAATTTGACGAAAAAAAGCCGGCCTTCGATTTTTCACAAATTTCTTCAACTTCAAGCCAACACTGAACCCAAACGAGCAAACTCTTCGGGTAAAAAACGATGCTGTATTATAAACCTGTTGTTTATGCTTTATGTTACTTTATTTGAATGATCGCAGTAGGATATTTGCATAAGTTATACAACAAAATGGCGAACCCATATTTAACGGAAAATTTTCAACTAAAGCGAGGAAAATAGTAGTGATGTACCACGATTTACACGGGCTAACTTATACCATGATGTTCTTTGAAGCTTCCTGAATAGGAATCTGAAATAAAATCCTGCGACAATTTGCGACGCCGATTTATATACCCAATTTTAGATGGCGAGGCAAGAGCCATATCCGCGCGGCGGAGCGTTACCCTCCATGACGATCTCGAATTTGAGATGATATACGGACCAACACGCTTCAGAAGCTTCACGGTGATCTTTCCGTATTCTATACCGTTAAATACGTCGCAAATTGTTGTCGCAAATGAGTTGATCCCTGCAGTATTCTGTGTTTGCGGTGTAGATATAATTCCCGGAAATGGAGTAAACATTTCTGGTAAGTTACGTTTAGTTAAATATATCACTTTTCCTTTTCCGAATCAAAATTAAACTTCAGTGGTGAAATANGAAAACCAAGATATCTTCTGGAAATTGTTTCTTTCTCGGTGAAAAAATGGAGAGGTGGTTTTTCATCCTCAATTCATTTAAATTCTCAATTGTACTCCTCGAAACTCAACGAGATAGCTCTGATTCGAGTTTCTTACTCGTCACGTGGCGTTTCCCTCGGTCACCCTTTTGCGAATAATATGACCAGGGGAAGAGAGTTCCAGAAAAGCAGTAGATCTGCATTCATTTTTATATTTCCGCTTTAAGTCGAGGAAAGGAGGTTCATTGTCGGTTGGGTCGAACATTTCGCTCTGCGGACGATACATTTTTTCCGCTCTGTCCAGATAACCTGACATATTCCCCGAGGCCTTTCCGTGCCGGGATTCGCCGAGGAAGTTTTCATAAAACAAAGCGGAGAAAACGTTAAAACTCATCTCCAGGCAACAGAAAAAAGAAAGAGCGAGCATTTTTGATGAATACGCTTCGGAGGGTCAGACGTTTCGGGCGAAGAAACAGGCGGGAGGTCACGCGGAAGAGGATATTCACTTAACGATTGCTATCATTACGCGTTCTATACGGACAAGATGGACGACAAGAAGGAGAGAAGAAGTCCAGAGACATTTTATCATAGGAAAAACGTTTCGGAATTGACTTGTTTACTCTGAGAAATCGCTTTCCAATCGGTGGCAAATCTGCTGTCCTCCCTCCCGATCGGAATCTTTTATTCAGCAAATTTACTTAAAATACTTCCGCAAAAGAGAATACATAAAAATGAAATTTCTTGGAGAAAAAACTGCTTTTTCATTCGACGCAAAACATGCAAATCTGGGTAAGAGATGCACCATTAGAATCTTTTTATAAAACTTAAGCCGTGCATATTTTAATATTTTACATAATCAATTAATACTTCATAAAATAATTTTTCTCGTTCATTTTTCATACAGAATTAGCTCTCTGTTACGATTTAACTCATTTCATTGATTAAAAGAATAATTTTTTTATTTCACCGCCGATCGATTATTCAGTATTATTTATTCTCTTATGATAGATTCTATGAATAGATCATAGATCCAGATATTACGACTAATAACTACTATTATTACCAATGCTCTCTGCCAAAATTTCAAACCATGTCAAGAACGTAGCAGGTATAGTACTTACTTGCTTTTCATACAAACCAAAAGCAATTTTGAATTAAATAAATGAAAAATAAGGGATATAAGGGGACATTTTACTTATATTTGTTGAAAATGAAAAGGCTTTGATGTAATTCTGCAAATTAAAATCAAATTACTGCTTCTACATTTGTATTGCAAGTTCCGTAGATTTCACTCAGAATAAATATTGTATTTTGCAGATCTCTCAGACTCCGAGACTGAAAATGTTGATGCACTAGGTAGGCGTGTTAAATAAATTAATACTATGAATTAATAATTTATAAGCTATCTGTATTACAGAAAAGTTCTAATTTGATAACATAATATAAGAAGAATTCTCCGTCAGCATTTCCGACAAAAAGATAGGATTAATGATTAGGATATAACGTAGATTAATAAAAGTTTCCTAACGAATTTTAAGACGAACCTTGAAAGTATCATAGGTTTAAATATTTCAAATATTAAGGTTTCTCAAATTAATTTGATCATATTTAGCTCCGGAAGATTCCTTATGGAGAAAAGAGAGTAGAATAAAACTATCAGCATGATTTTGCATTTTATTGCTAAGTTTCATTCATTATATCCTATAGGATATACTATGTATACACACACCTATTATAGCCTATAAGTTAAAAAATTCTTCTTTTACGAAATAAAACAACGAGTTGCAGGGAAAAGTTTTCTGCTTAAATTATTCATAAAATTTACGATGTATTTCTTGTGAATTTCGAAATGCAATAGCTGAGTTAATTCCTTTATCGTTCATTCCCTCTCAACTCTCACTGCATCATAACTTCATTATTATATCATCTAGTGGCAAGAAAGAAACTCTCTATTCCTTCAGAGCTATCATTAAGTTCTTTGGAAATGGCGGAGAAGTTCTGAGGCGCTGTTTTCTTTCTTATTTCATCCAATTATTTTCCATTCAAATATCCAATTCTTCGATAAAATTTCATCCGCTGTTATTGCCTGAAAGACCTTTTTCCTCTTCCTCATCTCCTTGAGTCATTTATAAAGTTCCCTTTCTTCTTCAAAACGTATTAAGTGCAGGGATCTCCGAATCTCTATATTAAGTAAGGTTAGAGCGCTGTTTACAAATCATCCTTTCTCTTAGGATTCAAGAAACCTTTCCCACATGTTTAGACAAAACTAAGCCGTAAATTGATCGATCAATCAAACGCTTCTCTATTCCCTTTACGTCAGTCAACTCCCTTGGCCAGTTATTTTCTCTTTTTCAAATCTTTTTCTCTTTTGAGCGCTTTTATGTATATATTTTCTTTTTGCCTCCACTGTTTGCCAACAAGCTTTCTCGGGATTTATACTCATGACGGAAAATTTTCAGTTTTTCATCGTGGAACATAGACCTATCCTTAAGAGCTTAAATTTATCTTAATCTATTTAATTCGTATTTTGCCCCATAGAACTGTGAAGATACACATTACTTTCTCAATACATGTATTTTATATTCGCATAATTACTCCCGAAAGTTGATTTTCGGAGAAAATATTTTCGTTTGAATTTAACTCGTCGGAAAATGTGATGAGATTTAATATTTATTATCTTGTTTGAACATGTTTTAATAACAAGGAATGCATAGCAGTAAAGTACATATTATTCTTTGGATAGGATTAGTCTTTATATTTAAGAATATATTAAATAACTAAAACGGTCAAGGAGGTTAAATCCTAATAAAGGCTGTTGGAAAACCGTGGAGAGCTGCATAAATCAACCTTCTGGTTAGCTTATGAAATTATCAGACCTAACTTGGATTCCAGGTACACGCAATCAGATATGTCTCCCTGATTACGCGATCGAGGAAGCAATTAAGCTATGTATTTGGAATCATATTATTTAGAAATGCTTTCTAGCGTTTATCGAAAAGCTAAAAAAGTAAAAAAATTGTTCGGTACGAAGAATCTTACTCAATTTTCTAATAATGCAAGATTCTTATGTTATTGGTTTACGTTTTTCCTCTATCTTAAGCGATATGTTTATGTTTTTACCTCCATTTCACACTTACATATCTATCGGAGTAAATGCCGATTGTTTTGATTTCATAACTGGAGTCATTATGAATCTAATTTTAAGTTGAATGTAATTTATTGCCACGAAATATAGTTCCCTTATTCGCAATTAAAAAATCAGTTGCTGAGAAGTTCATACGAAATCAAAATTAGTACCTCAGAGAGGGAAGCATCCTTGTCCTTCCAATTAAAGCCTGCGTAGAGAACGAGCAATTCAAAAATAAAATCTTGGAAATTCTTCTTTCGTGGTTTTTAAACCTAGTAAAATTATATTTCACAAGTCTCTCGGATAGAAAACCATGCCACCACTCTTCACCACTATGCAAATACTTCTTCTTCTTCCTTTCGCTTCTAAATCTTTGCAAAACTCTGGTTTTATAATCCCTCTTCCTGTTGTTTTATTCGCGAGAAACAGAACTTTCGGTGGAGGCACTTTTCGCTCTCCTCCGCGAGCTTCGCTTCCTTTGGAGAATTACTTTTTGTTCCCACGATGGAAGTCCCACAGCAATTCTTTCCTTTTCCTCCACCACGCCCACTTTTGCTCCTTCCCTTCACTTTATTTAACAGCCTTATCGCCTCGGGAGAGAAGAAGAAAGAAAGGGAGACCGCCCTTCCAAGAATTCGCCATATTCTCGGTCTATCGTTCCTAAGCATTATCCGCCTTCCTTCCTCTTCCTTACTGTTGCTTTCCTTACGACTTGACCCAAGTTTCCTCTCTCCTTGGACACAACTTCCGACCCACCGTCACTACATACTTTCACGTGTTTTCATCTGCGGTTCGTTTCCAGAAATGATCTCAGGGCCTTGCGTACCATCTGCGACCTCAGGCCTTTTATAGCCTCCTTTCATTTTCCTCCTATTTCTTAGATTACAGCCATCTTTTACTTCGAATTCTCTCCGTCCATTTGAAAAATTTCTAATATTGACGGTCACTCATTCGTGAAAGTTAAATCGGAAAATATTCGTGATTTTTTTGTCTCAGATTCTGCAACAGTTCCGCGTTTGGCCGGAGTTCTTTCTTGGAAATTTGAACCTTATCTCGAAATTAAGGCGACAGTGTTTTGCCAACTATCCTCCCACACTCTTTAAAGGTAAATCTTTGCGCCGCTTCGTGATGAGTCGCTAGCCTATTTTTCTCGAGTTAATTACACTCCTTAAAGACTCAGGATGAAGCTCTTTTTATTTTCGTAACATTTCGTTAATGTTACGAAATTAAGAAATTTCTGGGTGAGTGCATTTTTATACTACTGTTTCGCTCTCGAAGATGTGACTAAGTTCGTAGGTGATTAATGGTCATCTTGACCATATTTCACATATCCTTTAGCTCTGTGCCTGCCATCATTATCGTAAAAAATGTGCTTTATTTCCTTCTCGAGCTTGCACTACTAATTGTGACTTGTTATGGTACTGACCAAGAAAAAAGACTAAAGAGAGCTTAGAAAATTAAAGTCTTCGCAAAAGCTACAACTGTGATTATCCAGTTTTGAGTTAAACTATTCCAACTTTTAAATCGTACTAGCAGTAGCATTTTTAAACGTACATCTGAGGTCCCCACCGAGAATTGAATCCGAAATCGCTTTCGCAACCCGCCTTTCGGGATCCCGAAAAATTGGGATCTTAAAAAATAATGAAAACTTTCACAGAATGTTTGCCATGTTAAGGGTGTTACGATATACAGGCACCTTACGGTTAGGTAACGACGAAAAGAAATTTCTATCATAAAGTGAACTATTACAGGTATAAAAAAGTTTAATTCTACAACTATTGAAAAAGTTGTTGTTGTGATTATGGACCCTATCTTTTCGATTAAGGTAAAATTTCCATTCACAAAATGGAAGATTATTACAATCAATATCTGTGTTCTACGAACTAAAGATTTTTTTTGAAACGAGCGCAAAACTTCCCTTTCTGTCTCGTTTTACTGATGGGGAATTTCCCGTTTTCGCCTCGTTGGAATAGTTGTGGGAATTGGAAAAGGGGGGTTAAGGGGTCAATCCTTACTGTACTTTTCCTTCCCAATTATTGCAGAAAAGGAATTGGGATAGCTTAATCACATTTCAGCAGCGGGTTCTTCGGTTAAAATTTTTGTTGTTTATCAAAATTTAATTTAGCAATTTGTAATTGATAGTGAGAGCTACTTTGTTTCGAATAGTGATTGAACTAGGCCATCATAGAGATGAATTTTGGATTATCCTAACTGCTTTGTTGCGGCTACATTTGTTCATGTAAACTATAAAATGGGAATAAAAACCTTTCGTTAATTTTCTTATAATGTGTAATCGTGCGAAATGTTTTTATTCTCATAATTATAACCCACTACGATTTCGCACATTGGATTTCAAGTGTAAAATTTTATGGGTTAAGATTTTTATCATGTTTCTGTTCGAAACTCTCATACGGGTACATTTATCTTTATTTAAGTATGATAAACACTTAATTTATCAACTGAAGCAGCATGAAAAAATTCTAAAAATATCTTTAACTTTAAAAAATGTGAACAATTTTAGAACTCATGTTCTGGCATACGGAACAATTTTCTGGATGTTTGTTTGAAAAGGCTATTCTGCGATGAAGTAGATATAATGTTATTAAATTATGCATTTTAATGTAATTCATATGCGATAGTAAGCTAGGCATTTCATATGATAACTGTATATTATACGACTTAATTGATGTTCAAATGCCTTATTATGATACGAAAGTACGCTTCAATACAACCCTTATTGATAACACGACCCTTATTGATAACACGACCCTTATTCAATATATTTTTATGGATAAATTGTGTTTGTGCATTTAGTGAGAACTTTCGTATTCGGATTCATTATGTATTGTACTTATTAAAAGGGAACTTGAAGACAAACATGTTTCTTATTTGTCCACGAATTCATGAATTAGTATACGAGCTCCACCATTTTACTTGCGAACTAAATTCAGTTCTGAGGGCAATATCACGTCTTTATGGATAAGAACATAAAAAGGTCCGCCTTGAGAGAGATCGGAAGTCGTATGAGAGGCAGCTCTGCTGATTAGACCGTATGAAAGACAGCCGCTATCTGAATGAAAGCCTTTCGCTAGCGAAAAAAATCTTTTTTTCTTCACCAATCTTTCATTTACATCCACCCCATCTTTATCGTCAAATCTCCGCGCCATTTATCCTCCTTTCTCTCATTCTTGGAGCGATTCCAATCCGTCTCCATTCCCTTTCTCATTTCGTCTCTTCTTCCCTCTCATCAGCCCTGCGTCGCCTTTGCCCCTCTCCCTTCGCATTTCTTTGTGCTTCGTCTTTAAGAGCATTCATCTCCTTCAAAGAGAGCGCCGGGGTTCGATTCTGCGAGGGATGCTCATTTTAAAGACCTCTCGCGATCCATCGTGCTTTAATGGTGCAATATGCCGGGATACCAAGTGATCAATCGTAGTAACCAACTTCGTCTCTTTGGCCCCTCAAAATCTTTTACTGAAGCGCACGTTGTTCTGCGTTCGTGTACGCCTCAAGTGTCACGGAGAGCTGGCGTTTATTAATCCAAGAATTTATGAACTTTTCCTTCGAAATCTTGTTCCTGGTTACCGATTGATCTTTCAAAAGCCTCCATTTTTATGAAAGTAACTTATTCGTATAAGTAAAATAGGTCCATTTTACAGATTCGCACCGAGATCGATTTTCTTAAGTTTACAACAAGGAATAGATAAATGAATGCGTGGAATATTTTTGCGAATCCAACGTTTGTAGAAATTCCGTTATATAAATGTCTTCGTTTGATCATGTAGTAAAATTTTATACGGGAAATATTCCTTCCAATCAACCGTTAACGGGGGAATGAGTGCTCAGTTTCATTCAATATTCGTGGAAACGAAATAGTCACGGTTTCGTATATGGTTCAAGAGCCAGTTTATATACATAATGATAGGGTTAATAATATAACGATAATGTAGGAGCCCGTAAATTAAATAGATGGGAAAAATAAATGCTCATTTCAGTTCTTTTTGTTGAGTTTGAATCAAAATCAACATCTAGTTCCAGAAGGTTTAAGTTTCTAGAAGAAATAAGACAAAATGAATTTAGTCGCGAATATAATTCGACATGCAAGTACTGTCGTGTTACTAGATTGTTCCGTTGAAAAACGTATCATCGAAATAATAAACTGAAAAAGCCTTCAAACATCGGCTAAAAGGGAAACCTTTTCCTATATAAGGTATGAATTTTCTCCTTTTCTCAGTCTCAGTCTTTTTCATTATTATTGCTATTTACACACAACTTATCTTACAATTCAATATTGATATTTTGTTCAACCTTTCCGGTACGTTTACGTGACATAATCACAATGGGAAAGGTTTTTTGTGGTTCAACTTTATATAAATCTTGGTGTTTTTGTGGCTTTTTTTCTATACAGAGGCTGTCTTTTAAGATATCTGAGTTATTTTAGTGCATCGTTGTTTATTTAGTTCCAATTACGACTTTCACGTTAAAGTTATCATTCCGTTAAGAGAATCCCTCTTTTAATTCCGCTTTTAAACGTCGTAGACAAATGAGTCTAAATTACGGTGACGTTGGTCCTACCTCTCGTGAGATGGATCGATTGGTCACTCTCTTTGTCTGATTAAATCTCATCAACTCCCTATTTGCTTTCCAAAGTGTGTTTAGCCTTTTCCCATCATCTTCTTCCCCTTTCATGACTGAATTCTTAATAGTTCGGGAAACGGCCTCATTCCTTTAGTTTATTCAAAAATTTCTATTTTATGTTTCTTCATAGTTTCATTCTCTTCATTACAATGTCCACGCTTACGCAAATTTACACAAAGAAAAAGGAATTCTGGTAATTTAAATATAGAAAGATGTGAGGGGAAAGGCTCATAAAGTCTATAAAGGCATGACATTTTTGAAGAAAATGTAACCTAGAAGACTGGACGAAAAAATTATGAAAACTGAGAAATCGAAAAGTTGAATTTTGTATAGGGGCTTCGAAAATGTACTTGGACACAAAGAGGCTTAACGATTAGAATATAGTAGCTCTATTTAAGAGGTACATAACAGAAAGGACATGTGAAATCATATACATGAATATCAACAAGAAAAAGAGGTCTTTATTCTAAAGACTTCTTAATACCTTTCGAGAATAGTACTTTGATTTTCGATTGCATAGAAATAATTTGACGTGGAAGACCCATATTGGGATCAAATCTGACAGCTAATGCGAGCAGCCTAGATCTCAAGAATATTTCAGAATGATCATCTGTAAATATCAGGAGATCATTTTTCAGATTCATTGACTGTATGGTTATACACTGACAAATTCCGCAAACAATAAAATCAAATTAAGATAAACCGACCGGAAACAAAAAATTCCAACTTTTTCCGTGTCAAGCAATGCTTTCTTTTAAAGGAGGACATGGATTTCATATACAACTTATATTCAAATCGTATACATGCAAGTTATATTGCAAAAATCATTCATTTTAGGCTCACTGAGTTAGACAGTAATTAGAGACTTAGAGATTAACTAGAAACATTGCCATATGCTTATCAGTCTTACATCTCTCTTGTAAATAACCGCCAGTAAACAATACATTAATATCTGAGAGTGTCTAAATGAAGAGCTGGCCTACGAGCGGCTCGTTTACTTTGTTTCTACTACACGCATCCGCGCTCTCATTTCTCCTGGTTTTATCTCATCCTTTTCGTCGCTTTCTCTGAACCCTTTTCTTTCTTCCACTTGAAAGCAACCTTACTTCTCCACCGCATCTTAGGTCAAACTACGCTTTCCTCGTATTTTCTTCCCATTTAATATTTCAAGCTCGTATACGCCCTTCCATCATTTTATCTCACCCACACCCCTCCCTTCGGAAAAAGATATTCCTCTTCCCAAGATGTATTTTTTCTCCCGAAAACAGTCTGTGGCCTCACAGTTCACGTTACATACGCCTCCGTCTCTTCTCTTTCCTCGTCATTTTCCGAGAAAGAAAACTCACCGAACCTCTTTTTCTGCCCTTGGAATTTTTGCGTTTCTCAAGGTTTTATGATCGCGCGCTCATTTCCCCTCAGCATCTCCCTTCTCAGCCTTTCCTTTGACAACCATTGTCAACTCTATCCCTTGCTTGGTCGATACACTGATGGCATTTTTACAGATGCTAGAAACTCTTTCAGTACTTTTTCCTTATTTTTTTCCTAGACTTTCTGTACCAGAATCTCCGGAAAATAAAGGCTTTCCCGAGGTTTTGCTTGAATACTACTATACATTCCAGAAAATTTTTATTTCCGCATTTGGTTAATGCAGAAATTCTGATATATTAAAAATCCATCCATGGCTCTTTCCCATCCCTGGAAGAGAAGGCGTTTGCGCTCAGTTTCTCAGATTTAATAACCTGGAAGACAAGACAAGACTCGGAACTTTTATTTCTTTAATTTTTAAACATTTATGAGTTGAATAATAATACATAGTTGTCTACCGTAACAACTATAAGGATTATTTTTTAATATTAATGTCTCTGATTCTCATACCATACCCTGGTACTATTATTTCAAAAAGTCTAAAAATAACTGAAAATAATACGTTTTGAATGTATGATTCAGTAAATGATTCAGAAATTCGGAATTTTTTCTGGTGCCTTTCATTGTCCTATTTAATTTGTTTTCTGTCTTTCCACGCCGACACTGCCATGGTGGTGGAGAAAAAAAGGAATCAAAAAACACTCGAGATTTGAAAATTTTAGGCGTGAGAAATATATATAACTAAAACTATATATAATATATATATATAGTTTTAACCTTGTGTAAAGTAAAATGAATGATTTTTATCAAACAATGCCAATAAATCAATAACTGCAAGCAAGCAACTCACCTCAAGAACATCATGAAAGTTATATATTTGCACAAAAATTCTTTCTTGATTTTTGTTTCGGAATTAGTGGAATAATTGCGGCGGTGCATCACTGCGTGGGTTTACTCATATCTAGGATATTAACGGGGAACTATTTTCAGAATAAACGGCCCATTTTTTGCCTCAGTAATTTAAACCTGTTAAATCAGGATTATTGTGACATTTCTCAGAGGAAAGGACTTACGGAAAAATTGCTCTCACATCGTTGGAAAGTGAGTATTACGTGAAACTACGGTTACAAAGATTTCGATCGGAATAGTTAAAAAATCTTACAAATAATTTTCAGGACTTAAAGAGCGGTTTTAAATCACATCAAGTTGCAGACAAATTGCAGACAAGTTGCAGACTTAATTAAAGTTGTACACAAAAGGCTAAAATAATTTTCAGTCATAAAAATAAAAGAAAAGGAACTACTTGCTCATGCTTCCTTTATTTATAAAATAATGCTCATATTCAGAAGGCTGTGAGATAAATTAACAATTGCACCGAATATGTTCCCATCAAATAGGTATTCTGGAAATTACTGATAATAAACAGCCTTTAAAAGACCGTTAAACGCTTAGTTGTCGCTTAGTATACATTTATTTGAAAAAAGCTATAAAATTTTCATTAGGGTTTTTGGATATATCTAGTTACTCAGTCAATTTATAAAATGCTCAAAATAAATTTATTTTCATATCGTAGCAGGTCGGATACTATGGATGCTGCGGCGTAGTGCCTCCTGACTGTGGAGTCAACATGAATTTTAAATTTAGCATTTAATTTACGTTCTATTTTGAAGTTACCACTAATTTTGGTTTGGGATTCTTTTTCGCGCTGTTAATAACGAGAAAGGTTATACATGAGAATAAAGACATAAGTCGGGTAAAGAGACCTAGAGAAGTGTGCAAGTCCAGGACATTAGAAATCCCAGCGCAAATGACGTTTGGGTTGCATAAGATCAAGGATAACTCTGGTTGGGAATGAATATTCTCAGAATACCCGAGAATTAAACCCATTACCCAGAAATAAAATTGTTCGAATAAAACTCTTTATAAAAGCAGCTTCTAATTAAGAGATGAAAACCAAGTCAGAGATAATTCTAGAAAATGCAATTTTTCATCTAAAAATCTTAAAACTATAACTTAATGATTATAGAACACATGTTATCCATTGAACAATGAGTCGTTTCTTTTGGAAAATGAGGAATCTTTTGGAATTATTCTCCTTTTAAAATGTGGTTCATATTTTCACTGTTATATTCTGAGAATCATATTTGCAAATAGTCAACATTTTTCAATCATTGATAGCAAGACACGATCAATGGTTATTGATACGGAATAACTCCAGCATTGCTATTCCCAAAATTCAGTATGGATCATGCTATTTTGATTAGGATTATAATTGCCGAAACCAAGGATTTATGCTCGACATACTTTTATCCTGGATTTTATTTTCCTCGTAAAGGGATACGGATGCCATTGTCCAATAAAGGCGCACAAACGAGGTGGCTATGTAATCTGGCAGGAAAAGGTAAATATAAACCATAAGATCTTCATCTCCTCATAAAAAGGAATTTTGTTTTCCGACGGGAAAATTCGAGCACCCTTATTTTTTGTTATCGGGTTCGTTCGAAGAACAAGAGATAGTAATTTTCTCCGTCCATCTTCCAGTCAGAATTCGGTCAGACTCCTCGACCAAAAATACCCCCGATACCCTTATCTCACCCAGAAATTTCTCCGATTTCTTCTCTCCTAAAATCCTCCCGCCTTATCTCTCTAATTCCCCTCCTCTAATCCTCTTCCTCCCTCATTATATCCCTCCACTTTACTTCCATTCTTCCCCCCTCCGCCGCCACGATAGCACAAGGGAGGGGCAGAGAGATCCGGAGGGACGTGCGCAGTCGCTTTTGCAGAGGGCGTGAGTGAGGGTGGCGATCTCAACTCCATCTGCCGACACCGTCGGGGACCCACTTCTCTCTCTCACGATTGCCTGAAAACAACCACGGACGCCTGTCTCGCTCCGGACTTGAAAGGAGTGGGGCAATGCACCTGCAGCTGGCTCTGGCGGGCGGTGGGAGGAGGAACGAAGGCCGTAGCAACAGCGGCAGATAGAAAGGAGCCCTCTTCAGGAGCTAAAGAGGGGAGTGTGTGCACCACAGACTTATGCGGTGATTTCTTCGGGGATTTTTCTCTGCTGTAGAGAGAGCGAGAAAGAGAGAGGGACTGAGGTTTTCCCAACAGACGGAACTGTGGGTGACGAAACTACTGCGTCTGACAGGAGACGGTGTGAACCCGGAGCGGAGAGGTAGGTGTGCTTATCATTTCCGTCGATACCCTTGCGGGGATCTGTATGTCTGTGGTGTTGTCGGAGGTGCAAGGGAATTGTCGATTTTTTGACTGCTATGCCCCTCACTTTGAAGTGTTCCCGTAGATCTTGAGGGAGTTGCGAGAGATGCATCGATGTTTAAAGATTTGGGGTCTCGTGCGGTGATGGCCAAGTGCGTTGTCCGGGTCTAGGGAGAGTGAGGTTGCAGCGGTGGGGAGGTTTACGCTGGGAAAGGGGGTGGACTCGGTGGGAGGGTAAACAGTAAGGACACGTGAAAGTGGGAGAAGATGGAATGAGGATGATGGGGAAGGAGAAAGGGAAGGTGGAGAGGGGAATGGGAATTTAGGGCGGGTGAAGGAGGGAAACAGAATGGGGAGGAGGAAAGTATGTGGAGTTTGCGGATGTTTTGGGAGATAGATGATGAATGTGGAGATTGGATGGGGTACGGAAAAATAAAGGAAGTTGGTGTCGGGGTGAATTGGTTTCGAAAGGGGGTACTGGGAAAAGGATGCTCCCAAAGTCATAAAGACAATTTAAGAGGCGTAGAAAAGTAGGGCAAGCTGAAAACGTGGTATAGGTGGAAAAGAAGACACAAAGAAAGGAACTAAGCTAACAGGAATGTATATAAATAGGTAAATATTTAATTTTGTTTTGTATAATCTGGTGGAACGTGACATTAAAAATATCACAGAAATAATTTTTCGTATTTCTATCTATAATAAGGATATCAATAGGATATTAAGGATATTAATAGATGATATCCTTATTTCTGTGTGAAAGTTTCAAGTAGGTGAATATTCCGTAGAGGACATGCATTAAGTATAGAGATGAACAGTAACATGCAAAAATGATACATACGTGGTTGTGGATTGAGTCGAATTAATCGAGGTGAGAAAATTAGAGTGAGGTAGAAAAAAATAGCTTGAAGCAAAGGAGACTGGAATAAAACAGAAAGAAGTACCAGATAAAATGTAAGCAGTATGGCATAAAGACGGACAGTTAAAGCAGAGGTATTGGTAGAAATACTAATAAAATAATTTGGGATAGGCATTTATACTTAGGTAGAGGTGGTGACAGATATTTAATAGGTTAACGAAGGGAAGACTGAGAATAGCATATGGAAAAATAAATTGAAACAATTGGGTATTTAAGAAATTCAATTAAATTGGTAAAGACTTTGTATCCATCAGATAAATGAAAATATAGTTTTTAGAAAGAGTAAGTGTGCAGGCTAAATAATATCGAACAAGCAAGCTAAAAAGAATAAGAACCGAGGAGTTAAGAAAGTCTACCTTCTGTTTCTCTTCCTCCTCGGTAGGCTGAAAATTGAGCAGCTAAACGGCAAGATGCTTCCGAGCTGATGCTCATAGTAGAGGTAAATATTACATTTATCTTCTACAATCCAACCGTTCGATTTAAGGTGCACTGGGAATATTTTGAGTTTTCTTTCTCGCCTTCCTACTCATGGATCCTTCAATTAACTCTAATTCAGTCTTCCGTAGAACATTATTGACCTAATTACGAATAACGTCGTGCCCTTTCATCTATCCTTGTTGATATTAATCCATTCAAATATGTCTGTATTGAAGCGGCTGCTTTTTAGCCCCCTCTAATGCATGAAACTGGGTCATATTTTTGTTCGCGTAGGAATATTTGTCTTCATATTTTCGTTGCCATCGATAGTGAAACGTTTGAAGAAGGCCGCCGTTGTGCAACTATAGTGAGCATATTTCTGTACTGAGCAAATCTCAAGATCGTCACTGGTTTCCTCAGATCTAATCTCTTTTGAGTTTGGATGTGATTTGTGCTGTTTTCGCCATTTTTAACTTCGGATGATCATAAATAAGAGTTGGCTTGGACGGGAACTCGTTTGGGACTTTGCCAAATCATTAATCTGAATCCGCACAGGAGGCTGGAAATCAATTCATAAACGTATAAATTGATTGATTTTTTTGTCGCGCGAAGGAAAATGTTTCCTTTGCGATTTATCTGGGAATGAATGGTTTACGTTCCGAAACCATTAAAAATTTTTCTAATTGGGAGCATATTTCCGTATTATCGTCTCTATTCTGTACTTTCGTAGTCTATAACTTGGTCTGAGAATTAACGAGGGTTTGAAGTCAACAGCTTCAAGAACAAACTAACAATTTTATCATTCAAATAAATCCAAAAAATTAAGAAACATACGTTTCAGTTTATAAAAGTAAAATAAACGGAAAAGATATTATTTTTCTAATATTAGAGCAACGTAGAAAATACTATGATTCCATATCGTGTCATGGTTATAACTTAACCAGAAATTCTCCTTATCATTCATTAAATAGGGTAGGTCACTCTGTTTGTTACAAGTAAACAATGCTATTCAACATTTAGTTTTTCTCAGTACAGTGAGGACATAAATAGATGAAATAATTGGTTCTATTTTGCCAGTTGAATCAGTATGAAAAAATTATCGAATTTGAATCAAAGAAAAATACAGTACATTACGGCGCAATTATGTCCTAACTGATGTTTATCAAAATAAAAAGAGTTGAGGAAATGCAATTTAAAATGTGCAAAAGAAGCCAATGTACCGAGATGATGTGATAGGCATTGAATGCCGGCTTTTTCAAGCGTAGCATATGCGGAAACGATTATAAACCGCGGCCAGCCGGAGCATGAAAAAATACGGCAGCTAATCAATCTCGAATTTAAATTGAAGGTCCAAGATTTTATCTTGTAGTTCTGTACTCGAAAGGCTTGGGAAAGTCTTGAAACTCGGTCAATATCAAGATGACATTTAGTTGTCTAATACAGGGCTATGCTGAACTTAGAAACCAGTCTAATCTAAACTATGACGATGAACTTAGAATGTCGATATTTCTCGTTTCCTTCTCGAAAGTTTTGTATTTTTTGAGATGAGTTTAAGAGTTTTACGGTAACTTAATATTTATGCAAGTGGGAAATTATTAAAATCTGAAGTTCAGAGCAGTTTATGTTCTTCTGAAATGTTGAGATTCAAGGAAGAAAACAATTATCGTTACTCCAATTGAGAGTGAAATATAATTTTTTTCTAACTTTAGGTCAACCTTTTTAAGTCTGTCACATTTTTGAGGTTACATTATCTTTATATGCTTTAATACTGAGTTGTTGGACTAAGTAGACCAGCAACTTATTTATAGCCTTTAAATACAATCTTGGAAAGAAGTAATGGTTTAGTTAAACTTTATTTCCCAATACCACTCTCAAAACATACCAATCGTTTGTTGTAGCGTGCAATTGATAGAAAGCGCTTATTACATGGAAATCGAATAAAAATTTTAGGATCAACTTTCATATTTTCCTTTATCGTTGCTTATAAACAATCATTTGCATTTATAGATATGTGTAACTTATTTCATCTGCGGTTTTTCCTTAAATGACTCCGTATGACGGTAAATAGTTCGTTGCCTACGTAAATGAACTAGAAATGGCATGTAATTGACACGAATACTTAAATTCCGATTAATTTTTGCGCTAGAAAATCTTTGTGAAATTTACGTTCCATCTCCTTTTTTCAGAAACGGTAACGTTGATAAATATCTCGAACGGTCTTCGAGGTTTTTATATTTTCAAGCAACGCAGAATTTCGCATCATTCACAATCAAAATGCCGTATTTAAAAATATGCTGAGACTCACGCTCGGAACACGAAAAGTTTATTCTGTAACCGCTAGAAAGATGCGACCTGCGACACATTTGAGGGCAAACATGATGCGCAGTTGAGGCTAACTTAAGTGCTGTGATAAAAGGTATAGAGCTATAAATATGTCTACGATGACACCTATTTCCTAGTGTATCATGCTGTTGTTGAGGAGGGAGAGGAGGCATACAACGGTTCGGAAAAGACTGTCTGCCCGGAAATTCTGTGATCTATGTTGTAACTACACTGCGTTAAATGAACTCTTCTATTCAGTGCCAAATATAATGGCACATTTTAGTTTTGTGGTAAAATATGCCATGATTACCGGTGCTTCACAACATTTTATTTTACCGTGGAACACTTACATTGATTCACGCTTTGTGGCAGAATTTACCGCAAGTTTGCATGTTAACATTAAAATTTTAAAGATAGAAAATTCCAAGTGGAATTTAATATTTTAGTATTATTTTAGGCTCTCCGTTTCAAATATATTTAATTAAATAAATCATGCACATAAGATACGAGATCTGATTATATTTACCCTCGTATATCGGACGGCCTATGGAAAAGCTTGCGCACGGTAGTCACGGTTTCGGAAGCACTGATAATTACTGTGAAGTATCTCTTGTTGTTTTGGATCTGACCGTTTTACATAAGAATTACGTTATACATCAAATAGGTACATTTTCAGAATATATGCTTACTGTACTGTCTTCCAAAATTATGAAAAAAATAATTCATGGGTGAGAAATAAACTTTTGTGTTCAATCAAAGCAGGAGCAGACCAAATCAATCTCGATTGGTTTTATGTAATATGACAAAACGTTGTGCTTTACTCAATCTGGTTTTTACATTAGCAATTTCGAGCTCACACACAGAGTATTAATTATTTATCACGAAAGCGTCAACTCCAATACAAACATTGTGTGCGTCATGTGTGGAGTTTTTATTCTATCGCCTATGTTTGACATCATTGCTGTTTTTATTTACGAACACTGCGTGAATTATAGATTGCACAGCAAAACGTCCCCAATCGTGGTTTGGAATTATTAATTTACATGACAGTTATTCTCGGAAAATAGCATTAACGTCGGAAATAACGATGGATAAACGTAAATATTTACTACTTTGTCAAATGAATCACATGCTGTTGGGATAACAAGGTACTTTGGAATGATTTAACAGCTTCAACCAATGAAAATCTTGGATTATGAAGAGATATTGAAAATCTAGAATAAAGAAACATGGTATCTTCAAATTAGCTTTATATAAAAGATTATTTAAGATATAAAAGAAATTATGCTATCACCAATTAGTTAATGTAAGGAGAAGAGGCAATCAAATTTGAATTTCATGAATTGCAAGATTTTAATAGTTTCAGATAACCTTTAGTAGAAGCCGTATTTTCAAATTTAAACATTCCTGTTGTCAATTTAATTGCTCGTTAATTTATTACCTGGACGGGAGAGGGTAAACATTTGCGAATTATTCTCTTCTTCTCAATTCATTATCTCGATTCATCTCTCACTTTGATTATGGCCTATTAGTCAAAATGCTACTCATGAAATAAATGAAGGTCCCATTATAATTCTGAAAACCGTAAAATATACTCTAGCGGGCGTTGAAGTTACTATAATTGAATAATTTTATGAATTTTGGGAAATATTGGAAATAGTTGTCACAAGAATTCGTTCTATGAAATTTTATTAGTTAACTAACCAGAATTCAATCAATTTTCCATGAAATTTATCCTTTCATAGCCGCTTCAATTCCCTTTTTTACCATTGTAACACTTTTTTGGAAGTATTTTGATCTCGAAGGAGTTCGCGCACATTCTCGAGTGTATGTAATTCGGCCGGGCAGCGCCAAAAATGTTACTCTATGAGGCGACCGCTAGTTTTGTTTTTTAAGGGACCTTCCATTTGTCACCCATTATATCCAGGAATGTTCTGTGACCACCGTGAATTTAATATATGATGCGGTCCTTTATGATGAAAATGGACATTAAGGGAATATACTCACGTTCTTCATCACCAAATACTAAAGTAAAAAGGTCGTAGAGCCATTGCAGAATTTCTACCTCGCTCTTTCACTCATCATAAATAACAATTATTATCATGTTTTTACGGAATACCTATTGTAAGTATCATAGAGAAATTGATTTCTGAAAAATAAATTTAAATCTTGTAATTATTATTTGCACCATATTGTCCTTTCACTTCCGGGTGTAGTGCACTCACAAATATATAATTTTGATTTTTTTTCTATTCTAGTACTTACAAAATATTACCGATTACTCAAATGGTACATTATCTATACGTTTCTAACCATTATTCTAAGTGATTAATGCGATGTCTGACTGCAAATTGCTAATTCACACAGAAATGTTAATTGTAAATAAGTATTAAATAAGTATTTTAGTATTGAATTTTCATAATACTTATCCTTTAGGATGGGAATATATTGCAACTTTAGAGCTTTTATTCTGTCGAATATTCGCTATCTTTTGCTCCTTTGATAATAATGTTCATTTCTCGATCTGGTGTTGAAGACGTAATACTGAGAATATAAATATTCTTTGTATTGGCACTCAAGATGCTTTCAATGCTTCAGACTGCATGCAATTTGATATACATACATCACCAAGCTCCTCAGCATTAACAATTTAACTCAACTCCTAGATTATGTAATATTTAAAAATTGCTAATGTCGGAAAATTAACTTAAATAACAGCCTTTAAGGTAGACTACTTATGAAGAAACAAACGCATGCGATATATGTTGTAAGTATTAGATACTAGTTAACAATTTTATTAACTTTTTGGGCCAAAATATACTTTATCCTGATGCTCCCTCTCAGAAAGGTAGAATTTATAGCCAAGAGAAAATTGATACTCTATGATATATGCCACCTGATCATTTAGCAGCATATAATAGAACAAATGATTACTAAAAGTAGTTACCGATTCAGAACACTAGCCTTTCAAGTACAAAAACACGGGAATAGAAAATTTCCGAGGAATTATTCTCTTCAAGGTGACATTATTATTTCATTAAAAACAGTTTATTCTGTCTCGTTAATTATGTTTTTACCTATTACTCAAGTTGCTTCCTTTCAGCTGACTAACATTTGAACTCTTATTCTCAGATTTAAATGCAATAAATAACGATTTAGTCAGGTTTCACTCTGATATGCGATAATATCTGCGAGATCTATGCATAACAAATTTTAAATTAATAAATTTGATGTTTTGAATCGAGTCAATGTAATCGACCCGACATGAATAATAAGTAATACATCATTTACATGATGCAATCTTTAGAGTATCACTTGCATTAGCTTAGTGTGTATTTCTGGAATAATTATAAGTAAGTATATCTAACGGTCCCTTAAAACGGGACAGAAGTTTTATTTAACAGAAACATATCCTCTTAGTGACGGGTCAAACTTGAGTTTCAGGAGAAAATAATTCAATTAATGCTGAATATAAAAACGTAGAGGAATTATGTATAACAAAATGCAAAAAGCAGAATGACGCTGCTTACATTCTCAACTCGATGGATGACACAATTTTTCTGAAAATCCTCAATTTCCTTAAAATTGTAAACCGATAATGGATTTATCACTGAACAGCATTATATAAAAATAACTGCGGATGATTCCCAAGCTGTATTTCTTATCAAGAAGTAACGTTTACAACAATTCTGTTCTTATTTCATCTAAAATAGAACGAACCCTTATTTCCCAGAAGTAGCTAAATCTTCAACAAATGTTTCATTTTGCCAATATTTTGCTATAATTTATATGCAAAACTTATTAGATTCGGTGAAGAAATAAGAATTCAATAACAGATATTCAGCAATATTGATGTATGTACCAGACTCAAAACAAGTAAGTATGAGAACAGTCCTCAGTAGCTCTCACTTATCTTCATAAATGTCACTAGGAATTCAGAACCAAACGCCATACTCTCGAGAAATGTATTTTTCCCGCTCATCGAGGTTTGGTATTATTCTTTGAGAGAATCCTTTAGCTTCTCTATCAAGCAACCCGTCATCAAAAATTATTTCTATAATTCTTCAACTGAGAGAGAGAGGGATAGTCGGAGTAATCGATTTTCATAAGGAATAACGTTAGAAAATATTAAAGTCAATCTCATAAAGAATGACTCGTTGAAAATAAAATTTTCAAATTTTGCTGACCCAAAATATGCACTTACATAGATATTTAGGCTTTAAACCCGGTGCCTTTCATCTTATCATGTCATATCTCATGTCGATCACAATTTCATGGAGGTGATATCTAAATTTATGAGTTGGGAAAGACCAATGTTAACACTTTATATCTATTTTGACGCCAAGTTTTCCGATGCTATCTCATATTTGAGAATGAATGGGTCATAAAGTGTGTGGTGTGCTTGTTTGCCCCTTTGCTTGGGTTCCCTTTTCCTGTTACGCATATAAAACTTAAGATACAACACTTAATAGCAATTCCTTAATTTAACACAGCATCGATTATGGATTTACCTGTAAAAAGCGAGTAGTTTTTTATTATTTACATGTAAAAAACGAGTAATGTTATTTATTCCGTCTGACTTTTACTATCTACAACAAGGTTGATTCCCTTTTCCTACTCCCTCTTTTCTCTTTCCGTGTTCCTTCAAGAACGACTTGCCGATCTGATATCTTCTCTTTGAATACTCCACGTCTATCAATAATAAAACGGTCACTCTTCTTCCGCATACCCTCAATTTTCAACTCTTTATCTTCCAATAAAACCGATCCATTTTATCTAACTCTAAAATCAATTGTAAAAATGATTGCAAGAGACTGATTTGGATCTCTTTAACGCTGATCTCTGTAATTTTGTTATTGTTTTATTATTTATATTATTGTTTAAATTTGTTGATCAATTTTATAATCATTATTGTTGATGGTCAACCGCAATTGGCCTAGCGCTCTATGTTGATGTGTTATTAATAAACGAATAATATAACATAAATAAGGTATGCAATAATATGAATTTAACACTCGAATAGTGCTCGAATTTTAAGATTGCATGTTAACGTCTGCCGTGCTTCGGTTTTTTCACAATAGTGTACATGAATATTTTAAGCTATGAAATTCACCACGTTTTTCATTTTGGTAGATTGGCTAAATTGTTTTACTACCATAATAAGAACTTCTAGACTATCCTCAAAAAAGAAGTACTTTAGGTATAAAAATTTCATATTTGAGAAAAATCGAATAACCATTTTATTATGTATTTAAATTTTATGCAATATATATTTTTAATATGGCTTAGTGTTACTTCTCTTTATTTATAATATTAGCATTTTTCACTAACGTTTACCATTGACTACTCAATTCCTTTAGCATAAATGGATGAAACGTGAAAGAAATTCTTTTAATTCTTACTCTCCATGTATATACCTATGTACATTCATGGACAGAATGAAGACATCTTTATCTACTGAACAAGTTTTCACCATACGCGTAATTTGAATAATTAACAAAGAGCTGTTTTAAATTACATGGATACAGTTTGAGATCAAACTAGTTCTTTTTATTTTCATATCTACATATGTTATCCATTACTCTAACATTAAATTTCCGTAGAAGATAAATAATNGAAGGACATCTATACATTTCAGGAGAGGGACTGACCATTACCCCATAGGGAAAAGAAACCGTGTTTTTCATGCGATTTTTGACCGTGGAAAGGGAGTTTTTTTTTAACCTTTCCGTCATATTTTTTCCACATATTCCGAGAAGTTTTTAATGAAATATGGCCTTCTGGGACCGCCCTAAAAAATTCTTTGATTTATTTAGCCATAATGGGATACAGTTTGAGATCAAACTAGTTCTTTTTATTTTCATATCTACATATGTTATCCATTACTCTAACATTAAATTTCCGTAGAAGATAAATAATCATAATAACTAAAAATTTCAATTAAGGTGAGTGAAAATATAAAAATATCAAATATGTATTTTGATAATCATAGCTGTTAGCATAATTGTGATAAATGATCTCGCTAAAGTAATGTAAATCAAACGATAATTAAAGAAATCGATTACAGTTCTTGTGGACGATCATCTACAATTCATCAATATTTACCAAGAGCCTTAAGTGTTTAATTAGCCAAAATAAGACTTCCTGAAAATTAGAACCCAATATTATTTATCAGGTCATACAAGAAAATCTTGCCATGGTCGTTGGTTTTTACGTATTCTGATGCTAGGAAAGATCACTTTCCCTTATCTTGGCAACTTTCTTTATCTTAGCTTCTTAAGGTTCTTCGATTAAATATAAATGATCTCTTCTGATATAGCGTGATATGCTGCTTTTTATTCAAACTCGGATATTATTTCGGAATATTATAGAATATCGGCGTTCTTCCATTTCACTTTAAGTGGCTGTTAATCCGCGAACGCAAGAAGAAGCGTAACGTAAGACATTCAAGGAATTTAACTGAAATTACACTCATGTTAGTTTGTTTAATTTAATTAAGTTTAAATCGTTTAGCTTATTCGACCCAACGCTGATCATTCTTCATGATATTACCTTCTTCGTCAGATAAAATAAGTAAGAAATGAATTCGGTTGACTGAAGAGTGGTGCATCACGGAGAAGTGATAAAGAGTGAACAAGAAGTACATCTCAGCGTCTGATTTCGGTTCTTACGTAATTCATGAATGTTTACAGGCCGCGCAATAAGGTCATCCGATATCGGTTGGCGCTGGAATATTCACTTCTCCGTACATTATCAGGTGAAAGCAATAAAGTTTATGGGGCGGGAGATATACTTTCTCGCTAAAAGTGCATAACTTGGTTTGTATTTTTTTCTCAACTGCTTACTTTAGCTTATCTCTTCTTGTAAGAATCTACTAATAATAATCTTCTTGTAAAAATCTACTAATCTAGGAATCTACAGTAAATCGCCTGAGAGACCTATAAGTTTACGTGTTTATACATATAAAACGTAGAAAATAGATCTTAATAATTATTTGGACAAGAATTCACAATACTGTTACAAAAACAGATGGGAGTAGAAACCCGAGTAAGCAAAGACAGTAAATTAAAGACTCTTACGGAATCTACGGATAAAACATGAGGATTCTGAAAATGTGAGGAGTACGTGAGAAGCAATAGCGTCATAAAGTTTTGTGGTGCTTAAACACTGAACAAACACAGATTTAAACATGCATTACTTCAATTAAAATGGAAAGGGAAAGGATTACGGCGGTCTAAACTCTTTAAGAAGCTTATATTTTATAGAAACATTTATAAAGGGGGATTTTTCGAAGTTCGAAACTAATGAACCTCGTGGGAACTTTGGAACAGTAATCAAATTAGAGCTGATTCCAAAAATTGTTTGGAGAAAACTTAGTTACCATCGCATAAGCTCTCTGAGAAGATTTTGGGACATTGAACTATGAATTGAAACGAATTAGATTTGGAAGGGCATCTGTAATAAATATACGAAAAGTTATCGCCCTCACAACTTCGTAAGGATATAAATTACGTAGCAATGGCCATAATTTAAGATTACTATCACAAAAAAATTATCAACGGTTCTTGTTTTACTGTTTAAATTTTTTTATAATTCTAAAATACGTGCTGAACTTTGGTCGAAGTTTGTGATTTTTAATTTGCATTGATTAGGCACTCATTGCCATTGTAGAAGTCAAGTTTTTGTTTACTTTTACGCAGTTTGCACAATATTATAGCTTAATATACCATTAAAAAATCAATTGCGAATGTTTCTACTTTTGGTGCTGAATTTAGTATGCCGACAATTTACTGATGTCCGATTTCCTTTCCCCTCGAAAAAAAGACTCTTAAACTTAACGCATTTGTACATATATCTTCAATACAAAGATGATCGCCATATTTTATGCGAGGAAAGCTCCTCTTGACGTATAAAGATTTACTGTCTTAGGAAAACAGTATTTTGGTGTTAGAGATACATTTTATGAAATATGGATAATCTATACTTCGCAATAAAGAAACACCAGTAAATTCCGCTGGTATTTAGTCTCGATATCCAAGGTTCAAAAGGAGTAGGAATCGCAAGTGGAAAACGCAAGAGAACGAATGTTTTTTTCTGGAATAACTGACATTTCGGAGGCGTTCGAAAACGTGGCTAAAGTCACGAAAAAGCATGACTTTGCAGTGCGACGCAGAATCTGTTAATACGTGGACGGTCAACCGCCAATATGGTGAAATTTTTAAGCGGAGATGAGGAGTAAGATTGAGCGCTGCACTTGGTGGAAACATGGAAAGAGACTCAACATTTCTGCGGGTAGAGTGTCGCCCACGAAGATATGCTACCTGTTCTTGCAGAGGAAACAAATGTGGCCAGCTTCCTGTGACGTCATCCTCTCGCAAAAGATGGGAGCGGAAGAGGGGGATAAAGAGAGATTGGCTGAGAAAAAAATCTCGGAAGGACATCTATACATTTCAGGAGAGGGACTGACCATTACCCCATAGGGAAAAGAAACCGTGTTTTTCATGCGATTTTTGACCGTGGAAAGGGAGTTTTTTTTTAACCTTTCCGTCATATTTTTTCCACATATTCCGAGAAGTTTTTAATGAAATTTGGCCTTCTGGGACCGCCCTAAAAAATTCTTTGATTTATTTAGCCATAATGGATAATCGTCTATGCAACAATATATAAGTAAAATTTTTAAAATATCATCCGTGAAAGGACAGATTGCTGTTTCTGAATGTAGGGCATTGATAAAATTTTAATACAATAAAAATAATATTGAATAAAAATTGTAGACTTCGTAAAAATATTCATGGGATTGAAGCTGGAAACAAATTAGTAAGGATATATAGCGAGAACAGTTTTGTATTCTCATTATTATCTGAATTTATTCTATTCTAAATAGTAATCTTTTCCAAAATCTATATTAGCGTTAAGAGTCAGAAGTTTTAATGCAAAATTGAAGATTCAGTACACGTCTTTCAGTGATTTCTTAATTTCCATCGAAGGAGCTTTTTTAATGGAAATGTCTCATATACTCATTCATTCTTTGTCAGTACATAACAGTATATTTATTTATTTCACCCTTACGGCGAGGTTAGGCCCAATGGGCCTCTCTTACACCTAACCTCGTATAAGCTTAAGTATAAGCTTTTTAGTAGTACGTATAGAAGTACAGGTTGTAAAGAAAAGTTCCTAGGAAGATAATTTATGAGAAAATAGGTAAATTAATCAGAAAATAGTAGTGGTTAGAATTATTTAATACAAATGAACTCATACTTTAATTACCTGCATATGTTAATTGGAATCGAAGCTACAGTCTTAATATTTATAATATTCGATAATGATCATTATATGATGAATAAATAAATATTATGGAAGTAGCCAATGACTAGTTCCTTATAATAAACATGATATAGTAATAAATTTAAATTGGGTGCAAATTAAGAAAGATTTCCTTTGCAGATAACCGGGTTCTCATTTCCTCTCTCTGAACAATTTTCGTTACTGCGATATTTCTGATTAAATGTGAGTTTTCCATTCATGGATTTGCTCTTGTGGAATGGTACGTACATCAGTTGGTAAAGTAATGATTTTTTATTATTGAGGTCTTACTGAGTTATAAATAAACTTAATTTGTGGATTTATTAACGTAATGAATTGAATGCTTAAGTATGCATGACCTAAAATGGGAAGCTTTTTCTATTATATGAGAGTAAATGACTAGGAAAGGATATTTAGCCCATCAAATTCGCCATTTCGGCATGTGCCCTTTAAAACGCGAGTGGCAGTTTCTCTCAAAGGTCGCAATGAACGGAACATTTCGGATTCTCTGAGCCGCAAGTTATTCATCGCTCGTCGGAAAATTTTTGCTTCAAGTACACCGAACAAAGAGCGCTACCGCAGCCCTTTTACCGAACTTGTTACCTTCATCATATCTCGGGTGCCTCTACCCAATAGAGAATAGCAAGTAAGGGTGAGAAAGTCATGCGAGAGGGATTGAAAACAAACATTTCACATAGTCTTGAAAGGGGTTAAGCTTGAATTTGAAAATTAATTTGATTTTAGTTTGATCATTCGATCCAGAGACCAGCAGTAGTTTTATAAGTGATGGATACGGATAGGAAACACATCTGATCACACACTGACATCAGATTTCCGCAGAATACCGAATACTGGGAATGTGGTATGCAGTGAATTATTTGGTAAGTGAATGAATATGCTTAGTGTTGAAAATGCTAAAAAAACTTTAACACGAACAGCTTAATTGCCCGTAATCAATGTATTAAAGCGTAAAGATGAAGAATAAATAAGCATTCGTAATAAGAAAAACCCTTTCCTTAATGGTGGAGCAGAGGACATAAAATGCTTCTTAAATGTGGAAGAATACACGTGAATAATACACATTTTTAAGATAAAAAATTCAGAATCCGAGTAACATCTACAATTTGATAGTGGTCCGCAAACAAATGGAGATTTTCACCATAATGTCGACATTGTGATAAAACTGTCATCATTATGTCCTACCCGCATCACAAAGGAAATATTGGACTATTATCCTTCGAAGCATCTCATTATTCTTGTCTAACATAAATTTAGGAACCCCTTCCATACTTTTAATTTTGAAAAGTCTTTTACTTAATTCGTTTGATACCACAAAATATTAAAAGGCTCTCTTCAGACGTTCATGTTGTCCCATTGCATCATTCAGCTCAATTATATTCTCTCATTCATATTTCTACAAGTCAAGCTCTCTGAATGACGTCGCGTCGATAAAAGTATTTATGACCCATTTAGCTGGAGCTTTATCAATTCACATACAATGCATTTTAACTGCTAATCTGTCATGACTAACGTTCAGTTGCATGCAGAGGTTGACAACCATAAATAAAGTGTAAAGTCTAACTAACAAACTAGAAAAAAAGCAAAGGTAAAAATAATTTTAATACACAGGGAGATAAAAACTCGTTACTAGCTGTAATATTAGTTATTAGTTTTTGGTCACAATTAATGTAATGTTCTATCCTGATTTTTATCTTGTTAATGTCTTCTTTATCATTTATGAGATTAAAGTAATTTTCAAAGAAAAGAACTCCAGTTTTCATAAAAAGTATCTTATCACTTTTCAGTAAATAGAAGAGTACACCCACTAAATTTTCCATTATGTTTTTGTGGATATACACTAATTACGTTTGGTCGCCAGTAGCATCGTAAGAAATTTAACTTGGATTCATATCTACAGATAACTGAATTTATAGTTACTGTTCTAAAGGAAAACTGATTAGTGGAATCAATTTACGACGAATATTCGAAAGGAATTCAGAACGAACTTTCGCAGAACTCTATAAAAACGGACCATTAATTAATTAGAATTTCATTCTCTGGTATTGCAGTATTCTTAAAAGTGCTTTGGGGGCTAAGGTAATTTTGCACGTAGGTTCCCACCGAGAATCGAACTCGGGACCGCTTTCATCGAATTCGAACGCGTTGCCCACTTGGATATCCGGGAGCCCTTCATTATCTGGTTTTATAGAGGAAGTTTGCATTACGGGTTTGGACCCTTCATTTACCTGAATTATTCATTTGCATATCTGTAATGCAGCTTTCAGCGTATTAGTCCGAAGCGTGTTTTCATGAATACTGTTTAGTGGTGTCGGCGTTTTGAAGAGCCATCATCCACGCAAAATGTGGAATTAATATTGAAACTTCAGAGCACGGAGACCGAGAGTGTGAGTAGAGAGAGGGTCTGTTTAATGTAAGTTAAGGTGCGATGCAAACACGCATGCTAGTAAGTGAACACGAGCGAACGCTCGTGTAGAAATTTCGCCTTCTGTAGCTTTCAATTCGGATCGATTCTTTACTCTCTCCCAAGGTACCGATCCCTTGAGAAAACTGAAGGAGTGATCCGTTATCCATTATAGGGGATGACCTCATTCTTTTTATAGAGGCCGATCTCGAAGTTGAGAAAGGGGAAGGGAAGCCTTTTCCCACGGAGGAGCAGTGTAACCGAACATCCACGGAAATAAATCTTCAAATAAAGTTTCGAAAAGATCCTATCTTCTGAAATATATAAACCAATGTTTTCTTAGAAATTTCATTTGCAGTGGGATCGGTATTTATATTGAAGTTAGCTGATACGAGTAAATATAATGATAATGACAACAACAAAAACAATAATAAAATTATATCAACAACAAGAGTAGTACCAAAAACACTGGCAGCCAGTTTAGAAAAATTAAACGTCGAAATGAACTTANGATACAAGCCAAGATTTTTAACTGCTTTTATGAGAAGAAAATCTATTTCTGGAAGTTTCAAAATCTATGATGCTGTCTGTTCTTTGTGCTTTTTACGTCCGCTATTATCGAGATTTTGCGAAAACGAGTTTCGTAAATTTTATTATGCATCAGAGGATTTCTAAGAGTAACAAGGGTAAACAAAGAAGGTTATTTTCTCTACGATGAACGATTGCAAGCCATCCCCTTAATGACATCCGATATTATCGATTCTTATGAGTTTATGAATCTATGAAAAATTGTTTTAAAATAGAGATTGTAAATTACTACACTCGAAATAAATAATAATAATAATAATAATAATGCCACTTTATTAAGGCGAGGTTGAGATTTTAAGTCTCTTCTTACATCTAACCCCTCGTCATAAGAAGTTTAAAAGAGACTGGAAAAAGTGCAAAGAAGAAAACTACTTTGTGGGTTTAAATACCGAAGTTAGCTCTTGGAAATAATAAACTACACCAGGAAAACACTCACAAGAAGAAGGAGTGAAAAACCTGCGAAACCTTCTTGTAATTAACTAAGTTTTAAGGAAACGGCAGGTTGAATCACTGAAAAGTAAACAAAATGGTACATATACATTATTTCATAGACATAACAACTACTAATTACTTTTCATAAAAAATCTGAGAAGGTATATGAAATACATTATAAGGCACACCATTCAGATCAGGAGCAAGTATAAGCGGCCTGTGGCTCGAATGCGGTCCACTGTTTTTATCTTGTACCTTAATTTCTACGTCGACCAAGGGTATCCACCCCGCGGGCCGCACGGGGTTTTTCGATAGGCAGTGATCACCTTAGTCTGTCTGATCTGCGTTTCATTTGCTCGTTAGAGGCTATGAGGAAAACTGTTAAATTTTAATTCGTATAAGATTTTCCGGGATCAAAGTCAAACGCAATCAAATAATGTGTATCAGGAAATCATTAGGATTCTAAATATTCAGTGACCCCGATTTCCATGGCATATAATCATCCCGATGTCGCATACATTTTACGTAACGAGATCACGCCGTTTTCGCCGAGTTTTGTCCGTGTGAATGGGCTATAAAATTCCATTCCGCGAATATTCATATAAATTTAAATTGCAAATTGAATATGAGAGCCAGTGATTGAAATATGTGGGACTTTGAGCTATTTTTAGTTTCTTTGTAATTGCTACTAACCCCGTGGGACCCAAAATTGATGCCAGCACCTTTCATGCTCTAAACCACTTGTTTCGTCCACTTATGCACTAGCACATATCTAAATTAATAAAAAAATGAGAAGTATTTATTTCTGAGACAGTACGCGTTTAAAAACTGCTTTATCGTAATAGAGTTACACTTTTAAAAAGATTTATCAAATAAAAATCACATGAAAAATATTGAGTTAGTAGAGCTATTGGTATATAAATACTTACGGTTGACAGTACGTATAGCAATGGTTTATTAGTAATGCGTTTAACTCATGAATTTCCATTGAAAGCTCAAATGCATAAAACCATCCTTTACAGCATTATGAGCATCTATATTAGGAATAGCATCACATGAAAGCATGGTGTTTTCTAAAATACTTACTTTTCCAACTATATGTCTGTTCATCTACATTATTCCTCAACACTTTCCTATTTTTGCATACATATTTTGCTTCCAATATATCTACAGGTCATTACTTACATTTTTTATACCCTTAAATTCTTCTTTCATTATTAATAACTTTCTAGTCTCAATTATTCTCTCAACATGTTATGCACCATAGGTTTTTTCGGTGTTCTTTGCAGTTTAAAAATCACTCGCAAACCGTCGCAATCATTCTGCCTTCATCAATCATTCCTTTACGTTCTAACCGACATTAAGCAGAGTTTTTACACTGTTCACGTATTCTTTCTTTTAGCCCTCATCCATTCATTACTGAAATTCTCGTTTTTGCCACACTTATTCCCCATAAAACCCTTTTCAAATGCGTTTATTTCACTCATACCAGATATCGTTTATTGAAAACGTTAAATATCCTCGACAAATAGATACACATCTGATGTCGGATTAAACGGAAAAGTGAGAAAGGTCGTTACGCCCAGTTATTAAAGAAGAATATATGAAATGGCTGTCTTCATGGACACAGGACATAATTCTTCTCTAGTTCCGCTGTAATTTCCTCTCCAGTGAAAACATGGGCGTCGTCAAAGAAAATATATACCCATTAACGAGGAGAGGAAAGGAGAACGACCAAAATGGGAGGAAACCAAGTCTTCTCACCCTCGGGCTAAACTTGCCTCCTTTTCCGAGAGCCAACGACTTCCTCCCTTCGTGCACATAAGGAAACTCTCGATTCAAATTCTCGAGATGGCAAATGAGAAAGGAATAGCGGACGACGGGCAGGAATTATTCTACTGGACCGGAAAAAATGAAGGGCTTTCCGATAGCCAACGATGAGATGCACTTGTTGCTAAAGTTGCCCTTTCTTCTCTTCTTGATGCCCCTTCTTGGTTGCCCTTCCAAATAATTGACCCTCAATGAGGCAATTAAATTTCCGTTTTACTACCCTCCGCGGTCTCAAGAAGGGAAGAAAGGAGCGCGAATTCTTTGGCCTCCGCTTGGACGTGGCCGAGGCAGATTGAGAAGGAAGTAAACGATTTTTTCGAGTACGCCAAATTGGGCGGAGAGAGCAACTATTATGACCATATTTCAAAACAGTTTCTTGAAAAATAATCGGAAAGAAACTTAAGAAATCTCGAGATGTTGTTGACATCGTTTTCATAGGCATTTGAGTTTTTTTATTAAATTAGTTAATCCAAATTTGGCGATACAAGCCAAGATTTTTAACTGCTTTTACGAGAAGAAAATCTATTTCTGGAAGTTTCAAAATCTATGATGCTGTCTGTTCTTCGTGCTTTTTACGTCCGCTATTATCGAGATTTTGCGAAAACGAGTTTCGTAAATTTTATTATGCATCAGAGGATTTCTAAGAGTAACAAGGGTAAACAAAGAAGGTTATTTTCTCTACGATGAACGATTGCAAGCCATCCCCTTAATGACATCCGATATTATCGATTCTTATGAGTTTATGAAGCTATGAAAAATTGTTTTAAAATAGAGATTGTAAATTACTACACTTTCCGATAGAGTTTAATCTTGTGAATCCTGGAGTCATCTAATATTGTCGTATAATGAAAACATCTTTGTAGTGAGAATTTTAATGTAAATTATTATTAAAAAATTCTATAGTATTAGGCCGGACTTCGTGGAAAGTCATAATGAGAATTATAGAAGGCACTTCACAGTTTTCACATTGTTTCCACACACCACACTAAACAGTGTGGAAACTACGAAGTGCCTTCTTTAATTCTCATGTAAATTATTGTTTTGATTTGGTTCATGGGATACATTTCTCGTAATTTTTATCGACTAAATCCAATACGGGACATTTTTTTCATTCATAGAAGGATATAGAGTAAACTTTAATCCTCCTTGGCTTCCTTGCTGCACCCGTCACCCTTATTGTACCGGAGCATTTCAGCGTCTTAATCCTGCTATACAAATCATCGTATTTGGTTAAATGACTCTCTTATATTCCTTAGAATAAATTTAGCATTGTTAGTTTGAAAAGTTATTTTCTCGTACAAAATATATTCTCAATATTATTGTGGAGATAATATCAATGACATCCAACGTATCTCTAAGCGATAAATATCCGTAAATTGATGCTCAGATCATTAATGTAGGATTTTAGAATAATCGCGATTTCAGGGTGTTAACCTGTTGCTACATTACAAATTATTAACAACAACACTCAAATAAATCTACTATCTTCTTCTTTTTAAAATAAGATATTAGATTTAAAATTGATTTCAATCAACGAAAAATTACTTGGCGGATTTAAAATTGATTTCATAGAACGATCAAATTATATAATATTAGTAAAGGTAAGAAAAATTCAGAGAAGTTTGACTGAGTTTGGTATTTTATAAGGCAAGGCATAACTCCATTTCAGCAATTTCCAGGGAACACATGAGCAAGGCTATATTATTTCGTTTCCGGAGAAAATACGCTGAGTCACTCATTGCTCCTTTCTTCGGGTCTACTCTCTCTGCCAACGGATTCTTGTTTACCGCCTCCTTAAGGTTGTAAGTTATTTCTCAACAAAAGTTTACTTTTTCCATGTAGTGGTTCGGTGCCAAGAGGAATTCGGAAAGAAATCTCTCCATTGGACATTTTTCTCAAGAATCGATCCGTGGATTTCTAAGAGTCAGTGACAGGATTTTCTCGTTCCCACCACAACTATATAAAAACCACTTGGAAGAAATGTGGGACTTTTAACAATGAAATATACGGGTTGATGTCCGTTACCGCTCCCTCTACAATATTTCTTCTAAAGGATTAGGGAAAGGTGAACAACATAGCACGGAAGAGCCGTGCGGCTGAAATCCAAGAAATAAAAAGTGTGAAAAATAGCTATATGGCTGACACTGACTGACTGTGAGACTCGAATCCAGGTCTCTTACTTTCTAGGCAGATATTCTAATCACTGAACTAGCATGACACGTCTCTTCCACACTGTTTGGGAATGCTTTTGTTAACAAGGTGAGCAGACTCCACCTTAGTGGCACAAACTGCCGCCAGATGGTCCTCACTGTGGCAATCAACTCACAGAAGCGGTCTTATGAGGTTAACCTCCCAAAGGAAATCATAAAGATTAGGGAAAGGTGAATAACATACCACGGAAGAGCCGTGCGACTAAAGCACCAGAAGAGACGCGGCATGGTAGTTCAGTGGTTAATAGTATTTCATTGTTAAACGTCCCACATTTTTTCCAAGTGGTATTTATATACTTGTGGCAGGAACGAGCAAATCCTATCACTGACTCTTGAAAATTCACGGATCGATTCTTGAGAAAAATATCCAATGGAGAGATTTCTTTCCGAATTCCTCTTGACACCGAACCACTACATGGAAAAAGTAAACTTTTGTTGAGAAATAACTTACAACCTTAATGAGGTGGCAAACAAGAATCCGTAACCATTCTAGCAGCAGAGAAAAGAAGATTGAAAGACATGGAGATGTTGTACTTCAGGAGATCGGCGAAAATAAAATGGAGAAATAGAGTAACTAATGAAGAAGTACGTAGAGGAATAAAAAGAAACACCTTAAAATGGAAATTATTGATATTAAATCATGAATAAAATAAAGATGCTATGATCCATATATGAATTGCGCCATTACATTAAACATGTATCATGGCAGTCGTGAATATAACAGATCGGAATGAGGGTTAAGAATATATTAATACTCAGAGAAAATTAATTACTCAACATTACTCGGTAATTAATTACTCAACATTACTCGGTAATTAATTACTCAACATTTGCACTGCAACAAAAGGTAAAAAGGAGAGAGTATTTCCATTTTCATTGTGTGATATTTAATAAACACATTTGAATTTAACAAGAACATTAATTCCGGTTGGCTTTCTTTGCAATTGTAAATTTGTAGTGGATGAAGAGAACGGGTACTTAAGCAGCAGGCGCTGGTGTATAACCCTAAACATATGCGCCGAATGAATTACTTTTTTGTTTTCCTTATGGATATTTAAAAGTGCAAAATATTAGCTAAGTTTTTAAAATTTGAATATTACTGTAGACAATTAATATCACGACTAAGACGAGGAATTTATTTTCGGCGCAGTTCCTTTGGTGATTAAATGACCTATTTATCGATTACGACCTGGGAATCGAGCATCAGACACCTCAAATAATACAAATATAATATCCTCTCTGAGGTGGTGACGACCTTTTGGATTTATATATACCTCAATAGTGAATATTGAATTAGCATCTTCTATTAGTTATCTTCGTGTTTGACAAAATACAGCCGAAAAGCCTGCGGTGTAATTGGCTGGACAAACTTCATCGCTCGAGAACCATTTCACGACGAAGTATATAGCTACATTTTCTGTGACATAGCTAATAACTTGAAATCACAAAGTGATTCCTTAACTTTTCGACCTAGAAATTTAAGTACGAGTTTCAACAGTGACTTGCCAACTACCTGGGCCAACCAGTGGATTTTGTAGCTTTCAGTAAGAATCCTCCAAAACTACAACGAGCATTTACGAAATATTGTTCATGCATTTTAGGTGTTCCTGTACTTAATGAATGTGATACTCAGTGGGAGAGATTTTGAGACGAATATTCTTGGTTGAGAAGTATAATATAATTAAGTATGATATATATAAATATATTATGATACAATTAATTAAGTATGATATATATAAATATATTATGATACAATTTTGTAGTATGATCTAATATTATGTCGGCATTAAAATATTTATCAACTCATGATGCATACGATCCATTGAAATTAACAAATTATCAGCTAGCAGTTCAGATATACAAAAAAATACCAGCGTAACTGCTCCTGCTTGAGTTGGAGTGTTTAGCTTAATATTCACATTCCGATAATGTCAGATAGGCAATGAGCATTGTCGACAAATTTTAATAGAATGGTTGGCCATCAAGACTCAATCTCGCCCAAACAAAGATTTATCTAATAAAGTCATATTTATGGATGCTTGTCGAGGGAATATAACGATGTCTGCTTTGTTTTAGGTGGAACAAATCTAAAATAAATTATGAGATAATTTCTATTACATACTCCTATTTCTAATGCATGAGATAAAAATATAAAGGGCCTAAGAGATTGAGTATTTTCAGGTAAACTAATGACAGTCTGTGTGTTGACTTGGGAGAGGAGTCCATCTCAAATTTCTCAAATCACAAGATCCCTCTTCATCCTGCGCTGGAAATCGGAAATCATCCTTATTTTCTCTCTACTAACCAACACGTCATGCCCTGCCAACGCGAATTTATATACGTATATATTTTGTTCACACTACAATGGAAGGACGCATCAATATTTTCGATGAATCGACCGTGCTTTTCGCCTTCTGCGTTGGATTTTAAAAGGAGGGACCTCGAGATCTGGCGCAAAAGGAGCCGTGACTTGCGTTATTCATTATCTCGAATAAAGTAGTGCAAGTCTGGGATAGGCACGAGGTAGGATTTCATACGGCGGAAAGCAACTCTTACGCACTCTTATATTTACGCCTTCTTTGTGTAAAAACTGCATTTTCTTCCGAAGATTCCTTCCTAGAATTCATTTTGTATTGTAAGACATTACCCGAATCATAATTCAGTATACATCAATTGGATATGCTGTAGGTAATTCTTGTACGGATCGTATATGAAATAATACCGTAAATGGGTTTTAAATGCAAATTTTATTAATTCCTTGACAAGGATCTGTTCCGGTAGGGGTAATTAATAACTCAGAATCCGATGCTTCTTTCCAACCATACATCTAAAGTATACGTTCAATGTACAGGAAAGACATGCGCTGTGTTCGAGAATGATGCAAGGTCCGGTTAAAGGCGGTATTTTTACCAATAAGGGTAAGAGTTGCTTCTATTAATTGGTTAGCGCTATTCAAATGCTCCTTTAAATTGGCTCAGAATGATAACAAAACTTCAGATTATAACTTAGGTTAATCATTTTCGATATATATGAGAACATTTGTTTTTGAAGCTAACAAAAGATATGTTTTGTCGCAAAAGGCTGATACCGCGATGAAAAATCAGGGGAATATATGCAAGGAGCAGTTGTTTCAAAAGTTAATTTTTCAGGTAATGATAGGCTAAAGAAGCAGATTAGTGAAGTATGGCTGGACTTACGGTTGTCAACAGCGATATTTTGACCCGAAAACTTCGGGTTTATCATCACTTGTTCGGACTTGGGGTTTGTATTAAGTTTCTTCGGATGTGCAACAAATTCTACATTATATTTTGAGTTCAAAGAAATAACGATTTTCTATATTTTTGCCGTTCTCTTCTCAGGCATTTTTCGACTGCTTATTCTAGAATCTACTATTCTAAAATACACACATTTGTTTTCAAAATGATTACAAAATAGTTATTTCATCATTTGTTAAATTTGCTGTCCATAATTATTCAAATAATACTTCTTTGGTATTTAAATTTTATATAGCGATGCAATATAACATATTAATTTACCATATAAGCGTAAACTGGTCGGATGGCGGACGAAAGTCTTCGGGTCAAGGAGGTCTTACAGTTGGCAACTCTAAGTGAACAGAGCAGTACGTAAGCTCCCTTTAAACAGCCTGTAGGTGGCTACAAGCATAAAGGTCAATGGAGGGAAGGAAAAACAAGCGGAGTAGACTATTATCCCTGTCAGACGTGTAATTGTAACACCATTAATATGTTCCATTGTATTAAGTACTGTTACGCTGTATTCAGTCAAGCGTTTCCATTCTGCATTGAAATAAGACTAAAAATCAAATCAAAATTCATTAACCTTAAATACGCTTACAAAACTTCAGGATTATCTTTTATCTTAAAAGCTCTGGGAATATTTTCTTGAAATGAAATTCCGCAGCTATAATTCCTCAGGGAGATTTCTAATTTTGAATGAGGGCTTGACGTACTTATCATTCGGGAATAAAAATAATTTTGTTTTAATTGAAGGATTGGGAAAAATTGTGCGGCACCAGACAGATTAAGTCGTGAGTGGGAGCAGAAGAGATCCCAATCTCACTTTATTGCCCTTTTATAACTTAATTATCAAAACTTCTTTGTAAATCTGAAGTATAGTCGGAGGAAAGGGTCACCGAAAAATGATATGATTCGCGTCTACTTGTGGCCAAAAGAAAATTCTTCTCTTATCACAATTTATTGTGTCAACGCGGGTCGTTAATAATTTTCAAGCAACGTTTCGCATTTGAGTCGGGCGGAAGTTTTGACGGTAAAAGCAAGCTAATCGTCATCCCTTCGTCAGCTTCTCGGAACGGAAATTCAGCCAAAATCTAGCCAAAAACGAAAACAATAACGATGCCCGAATTTATTGATTATTTCTCGCAGAGTTGAATGACGTCAGAAGAGTTTCATAAAAGGTGCGACGAGACCTTTGACATCCTGTTCGTGTAACCTTCCGTCACTCATTAGTATTCGTCCTCAGAATAATTTCTCCGGCGGAACGTAGAGGCAGAAAGAGCGAAAGCGTACACGCATATTGAACGAGTTAAAATACATTTCATTTGGTTGGGAGCTAATATTCTGCGCACCGAGGAAATGAGCAAATGTTCATTAAAAATAACGGCCTTGCCGTATATTTCAATTTCTGTCTTAATATTTAACGGAATGGAGAGAACGAGCTAATGAATTTCCATTCGAGACGTATGAGGAATATTATTTTTTCTTAACTTTTGCGACGCAAATAGAGTACGTTTACATATTTTCATGTGGTACATTTGGATTTTTTTCGGGCTCACGATATATCTATTGGAAAAAACAAAGCTTATCGTTGCATTTATGGTTTGTTTCGGATCCTAAATTACTCTGCTGGAATCCATGACGAGACTGCGATTTTTACCCCTCCACTTGAATGGGTGGATAAAGAGAAACAAAAACACGGAGCGAGGTGTTTAAAAGTCGGGCTAATTGAGATATACGCTCCATTTCTCTACGTGGAAACATTGAGTGAACTTTACTGGGAGACATTTCATGTTTTTCATCGCAATATCCTAAGGAAACTCATACGAGGGTTTGAATTTAAAGGCCTATGACTTTTTGATTAACGGCTGAATTTGTGTGACCTCTGACATTTAGGTCGAATCTCTTCAGAAGTTTGACACGGTTTATGAGATGTTAATTTGAACAATGAAGCCGTAGAGTTCGCTCTCTTTGAAAGAGGGCATTCACTTTTATAAATATGACTACGAAATGAAAAGTGAATCTAATAAAAATACCTATGCAATGAGAAGATGTTATCTTATATATGCACGGATCAAATTTCAGTTTCATGAGAAGTAAATGGTAGTTGATTCTAGGGCTGTGTTGTTTAGAGATTGATAACGTATGTAAATATTAATGTAAAGGGCTAGCAGTTGATGTTCTCGGGTGACAAGTTTAGATGATGTGTTCCTTGGAAATGATAATTTATCTTAAATTTTCTTTTAGGAGAGGACATTCGGTGACAAAATATAGAACCCTTCAGTCCACTTTGAGTTCTTCATCTCTGTGGATTAAATCAAAATTTTAAGTTCGAAATGAAATTACGTTAATTGAGATTACGAGAACATGTTTAATATTTTTATAATGACTTAATTTGCTTTATATACCATGATAATTTGCTTTAATTTTTACTTAATATTTGACTTGTGAGATATCTGGCGTTAAGGCTATTTTATCGTACCGCGCATTTCTCGTAATTAATGCGAACTATATTTAATTGTAGAGCGCATTATAACGCATTTTAGTTTATGTAATATAAACATGTCATAAGAAGTAACAATTCACATTGTGTTGGATGTGAGATATATTTCAAACTCGTAGAACGTGACTTCGGTGAAAATTTTCCCCCGATACCAGCATAATTTAACGATGAGTATTTTTAACGGTGGAGAGTTTATTTGCATAAACGTTGCACTTGCGGGGTCTGCTTGAACAGAAATAACGATTCACTCGGTGTAATTATTTTCCCGGACACATCTTTTGCGATAAACGGGAATCCATATCGTTGCACTCACCGCGACCTATCATCCGCGCTAAAGTTTCCGAGAAATAAATAAGAATAAATTGCACAAACCTTTTAAATTCCCTCGCTCGGTTTCCTTCTGCGTTTAGGAAAATTTACATCGAGAAAGGAAAGTTATTCTTTGATGTACGACACTTTGAAAGCATTCTCTGTCATTAGCGGTGGTTTAATACATTCTAGATTATCCCTCCCACCTATTAATAGGGCAACCACGAACCGAAACCATGGCGGTTGACTCTCGCGATCGGCGAAAAAGCCGATTGTAATTACGATAACGAGTAAATGTGTTTCCCTTTTTTTTCAATTCGGGTTTCAATCGCTCATAAATCAACAAATGACTGAAGTTAAAACAGGCGTTGCGTACGGAGCAGATTGGAAATTGGGTCATCGTTCGGGCGACGAATCATTTCGTTTAGAAGGCCACTGACTAGACTTCAAAGGAATATGAAGGATTAAGGATATGGGCGAATAAAAAAAGGCACTGCTGGAATTACCTGGCGCAATCGCCCCGTTGAAGTGCATGCAGAGAGAGATAAGTCGATTCGGGAAAGAAGGTCACGTGACAGCAGACGGTGACGAATTAGCGACGAGGAGCGTCGCTGAGCCGAAAGGTTGCACATCCACCGTCCGTGATTTAATGGTAATAAAAATGCGGGATGGTATAGATGGGGTTCATGAATATTTATCAAGAAAATGACCTCGTCGTGATCGAAAATATGAGAATCTTACTTGGTCTATATATATATTTAATGTTTTACTTCCTGTTGGAAAATTTCCTCCGGGGTTATCCTGAAAGCGGTTATGGGTTTCTTGTCGAGTCCTGTTCAAAGCCTGGTGGGTCAAGACTAGAAAAACTACTTAAAATTCAAACTCGAAGCGCCATCTGTATGTATAGCAATGAAATTAATACAAAAAAATTCAGTCAGAGTTCATTTATCGACTCTTCAAATTTGTAGCTTTTATTTACGAGTAGTCCAGTCAAATTTGGAATCATTCTCCCCATCTATTTCCCCAAAAGGATGCGTTTGAAATGTCACGAACTGATTCTAACTCTGATTTCAAGTTGGTAATGATGTATGCAATATATATAAAACAACAAAATCTAAGGTTCGTGAAGATGATCTAATATAAATTCGGTAAAATGTTAAAAACAATTACCAAGTAGCACCCTAGTAACTTCATCCGAGTTCACGTTGTTTGCTTAAGATAAACAATTTCATAACAAAACAGTCAATTTAAATTATGGTATTCAGTGAAGGATTTTTCAGACCATAATTTTAGCTATTTAATCCAATTTTATTCGTTGAATTATATTTTCTCATAGTTCTTCATTACTAGTTAATTATTCAGTTTATACTGAGTTTATTTCATCTATGAATACTGGAAATTCTACGAAAAAAGCCGATTAAAAAGAAACAATCCGTTTTCGTTTCTGGCGGAACCCATGAGTGTAATCATTTGGAAAATGCATCGCACTAAAGATCACTGTAAATTGCTACGAATCTCATGAATAATTTAAACACCTTTTAGCGTTTTAGATACACGGAAATGTTATGCCTCGTGATGAAATGCTCGATTCTCTGCGAAAAACAGTTTTCGAGCAATTTTAAATACACGCCTCGTTTAATTTAATTACCTGAATTCAATTGCTACTTCGAATGTCGTACTTCGCAGTTTTAAATATAAACATTTCTACATGTTTACTCGATTGTTCCGGTGACCGGAAATTAATCTATTTTAAATATGAAATACACTGAATAATCTGTATTATGTTCCGATTACACTTGAATTGTTGCAGGTGTTCCGATGATTTCGAAAACCTAGAAGAAAATCTGCCTAATTATAAAATGAACTTCTTTGACGTTAATTTTGTAGAGTTAAAAAATTGGCGTGCTTAATGAATAATACTTTTGCAAAGTCGAAATATATGTGTAAAAATGTTCAATAAAATTATAAAACAAACTAAAGCAAACAAATTATATTAATTCCCATCACGTGTTCTTAAAGAAGGATAAAAAATAATTAGTTGAGTGTTAACATAAAGATGAGATTAGGAATTTTAATTAATTTGCCCTTCGTTCATTATAGTTTGCGGAAACAGGTTGTGTTATTATATTATATACATAAATTCTATCATG
>KZ308841.1:1014541-1028319 GCA_000376725.2 Ladona fulva | reverse complement strand
GAAGAATTTCATCCGTAACTGCTTTCGCTATGTTGCTACTATAGTAGATCATTAATGAGACAGTAACTTTGACAGCTAACAAAACTGAAACATCGCTTTAAAACGTATGCGCGAAAATATCTTTCCTGGGTCTCTTTTGTCAACTTATTTTCCAGCGAGGGTACTATTTCCATATTGATATCAGTGTTGTTTCTAATTCTCCTCAGTCCTTTTTTGGGAGAGAATACTTAATGGACAGTTTCAAAAACTATTTATAACCTTATACCGATTTGGCGGGGCCAAAAGCTGTAGGTATATTAGAAAATTAACTTCGCAAAATTCGAAAATTTTTTCCGCCCTCGTTTTTGTATGGGATTTGTTCCTGAGAGTGAACGAGTGCTTTTCTATGTTTGTTATCAGATGCAATAGAATTTTTTATTAAAATATTACTGACTTTTGTCATTAAATCGGACCTTCTACTACATATTACTAAAGTATTAGGTTCGTATGTTTAGTTTTACCACGAAAATGTTTCTACAATATGATAGACTGTAAATTTAGGACATCAGTCCGCGTTTTGTTTAATAAATAAAAATTTAAACAAATGACAAGGTAAAAAACCTCATAATTGTTTAGATAAAGGTCCATTCTTGAAGAACTGCTAAAGATTTGGCTAATAAAAGGCAAATAAATATTTATAAAGGAATTATAAGTTCTAGGGGTCAAATGACCCCTTCCCGTCCTTCTAGGTAGGGCGAAACTCCCGTCCTCCTAGTGTTAATGAAGAAACGTCCTAATACCTAAATAATATCTAAAACCCAGGAAATGTGTTTAGCCCAGTTAAGCGTAATAGCTTTACCACTAATATCGTGTAAATTCATTATGCATAAAAGTGCTACTTATATCATGCGCATAAAAATATGAGACCTTTTTATTTGTTTCGATTACATCGAGGAAACTTCTGAAGAAAGAGTTACTAAAAAGGGTTTTAAAGAAAAGAATACTAAAACCCTGTTTAAATTTATGACTTGGTGCATTAGTAAATTTGCTATTGCAGAATATCTCATTAATTATACAACGGTATAATTTAAACGAAGAAATGTACACCTACTCTGCGCTCAGCTCCTTCGTGGTAAGCATAGAGGATACATGTTAAGTAATTGCTTTTGTGAATACGTCGGCATCGTTAGCGCGTTTATTACAGGCTTTTGCTCTCAATTAGCGCGGTATCTTTCTTATAATGTAACAGTATACATACGTCCGCTTGTTCAAAATATGAAACACTCCAGCTCACATCTAAGTTGAAATTATTTTCCGACCAACGCTGCGCTTTTGTCACCGTTTCATTTGTCTGGATTGCAAACTACAATATACTGGGTTGACAAAGCGGGCAATTTGGATCATAAGTTGAAGAGGCACAGTTAACCAGCCATCTAATAGCTATAGTATCTTGGCTCTCGCTGTTTTGCTATGGAAACATTAAAAAGTAATAATCGAGACACTCGATAGGAAGCATTTCCTTAAAGTCACTAATAGATCTATGAAGCATTTAATGAAGTAATTAAGCCATTACAGAATAACATTTTTAGACGTAAAACTAAACTATTTTAGACAACTAGAAAAAATATTTTAATTTACTTTGAAAATTTGGTTTAACTCAGAGTTAAGTGGAATATAATAATAATTTAAGAATTGAGCGACATTGAGGTTTGTTCATTTTTCAAATTTTATACATCAACTACTTCTACTTGAAATGCCTAAAGGTTTCACCATATTAATTTTGACTATTATCACAATTACTTTCACAGATTATTATAAAAACATATCTTATATTCACTATTATTATAGCTTTATAGGAGAAAACTATCCGTTATTTCTTGAGTATGCGGTTAATTAAGACCACGGTAGAATGGTGAATAAAGAAGTCACTTTGATGTTTCATATTTCAATCAGAGATTATCATAAATAAGAAAATACTATTAGATAAAATAAATTTTTTTTGCAGATCTTAATTTTGTTTAAATACTTCCTTTCCTGTTCCTGGGTTCCTGGACTTCATCATTAACAAAGATGCGGAAGACGAGAATTGAGATTAAATCCTTAGGTTAACATAACATTTATGAAACTTTATGCAATCCGCAGAGATTTAACGGTCAGCTAAAGCCATTTGTAATTTAAAGTGAACGTTAGAACAAGATAGATATAGAATTTAATCGCTATTAGATTGTATATAACACTTTGTAACACTTTTTTTAGTTTTTCTTTGTTCCTCGATAATAAGTTTTGTTTCCTAATTTTTCGTGCCTCAAAGGTACACAAAATAGAATTAATTCCCCACAAACTTTGGTTTAATGATCAGGAAGTTGGTATTTTGAAATTTTCTTATTTTTCCGGAGCATTCCAGATAGATTCAGTTCCTAGTAAATTCTGAGTTGTTTTGTGGACGTTTCCAGTAATATAAATAGAAGTAAAGATACAGGTGCATTAGATCCACTAGTTCAGTTTAGTTCCAGCTGCCTGAGTGGATATATATCTACATTTTTTGGAGATCGCATCCAAAGGCTGCCAGTTTCCAGCAGACGCATTTTGTTATGTCTGCGAACAATTTATCAAGACGAGAGCTATGAATTACTCTGTAGAAGCATCCACTAAGATGTGTGAGGCCTATAAGGAATATTTTGGCATCCCTGTCTGTGATCAAGACAAACGCTGGGCACTTTATTTCTCCTGCGATCAATGCAAAAAAAAACTCAGGAAGATAAGATGGATAATTGTTGCTTGGAATTTTATGTCATAAAATTCGCAGGATTTGTAAAATTCGTTAACTTTTGTAGAATGGTACAGAGAGAGGAAAAAGAGCCATGAATTGGCTATCCATAGAATTTGGTAGGAACCCATTGACCACTTAAGCAACTTCTACTTCTGCATTGTGGACCTTTGTAATTGTCAGACCGGCAAGAATGCCTTTTTGGAGGAGCTGAGGAGAGAAACTACCCTAACCAAAAATATCTCAAAGACTCGATTAGAGATCTTGGTTATTCCCAGTTCTTTCGCTTTCTTCACACCTATTTATCCAATAATTATGATATTTCGAATAAATCCACGATTATACTCAAAGATGGGGTTTAAGTTTATTAATTGTTGTTTTTTATCGTAATTAGATTTTCCTTTCATATAGCACAGTTTATTTACCACAATATTCTGCATTATATGACTAAAATGGTATAAAAATAATTTGCGTTATATGAGGTGGGCATTTCAATGTGCTACCACCTACATTAAGATGACACGGTATTCAAGTAGATAACACTCAAGTCTCTTCTGCCATAAAATTGTAGCTGCTCCGGTGAAACGAGAGATTTGCATGTGATTACGCCGAAATGAAACTGCCACAAAAGCTTTTTTCATTTCGCGAAAAAACAAAATGAAACGATGTTTTCCCGGAATAAACCATTAAACTACCGAGTCGTCATATTGAATTTCATCCAACCACATTTCAAGTCACGGGTCAGAGTTAGAGACACTCTTGAAAGCTCTCATTTCTCTTGATAGAATGAAACTGAAATATGAAATAAAAAAATGAGAGGAAGAGTGAAGGAATCTGCGAATCTAGAGCTCCGCACGCCACCTGCTCATTAATCTCCTGAACCACAATCTACGACTCTTCATCTCTGAGAAATCTGTGGCCTATTAGTTTGGGAGTTGAGAGGCCAAGTTCATCTCTCCCTACATTTTTCTTTATCTCCTCCCAACGCTTAAGTTCCTTTTTACCTCGTCTGCGAGCATTTCTTACAGAATTTCCCGAGCTCTTCCTGGAAGAAAAGGGTTCGATGAGTGAGGGTTAAGAATGTGGAAAAAATGAGTGACGGTGGCCTTTGAGTAGGAGAATTTCTTCGCATGACTTATTCCCAAGCTGAGCACGATAAACAATGTAGCGAATTCTGGGAAACACTTTTCATTTTTCATCACGTGATGCTTTGAATTTAGAATACTTGTGCGTCCTATATACGGTTGCACATTATAGATCGTATTTAGAGATTGCGCTCCTTTGATAATTTCCATCTCTCAGGATCTATGTGCGGGAGCTTCTGAAATTCGCAACCCACCAGTATTAGTCGTAACGGAAGGAAACTAAACGAAATTTCAAGGAGAGACCTGAATTAAATTTGGATGCCATAATGCATTCTCGAGTTTAAAGGAGTAAGATATAGGTAAATTGCAAAGAAGGACGCCTAATGATCTATCTCATCCCTCCATTTAATTGCTTTGAATTTATCAAGAAGCAATTTAAAAAATAATTGTTCATTTTACGCTAATTTTCACCCAGTGGTTTTTAATTTTCTTTAAATCCCCATAAATAATTATCTTCAAATGAAGTAAATTTACATCTACTTATGTACCCTGCAAGACACCTTTCCGCAGGAGGGTGCATGCACCGTGAGCCTACTTCCCTAATCGATTACTTTCGCGTATTGTTCACAAAAAAATGGATTCTTGAAACGACTAATCCTAGCATCTATTTTACTGACTTTACTCGCAATATCAGAACGGCCTATGTAACAAGAAGGACGCACAATATCAAGTACATCTTCGAAGACCGTATGTACTTTCTTTGAAGTTATTAAGTAAATGAGGCATTTGTTTAAATCTTCTATCTTATAGAGATTTCCATCTTGCGTTCTGAGGCATCTGAGTGAGTATAACTGATTTGTCGCAACTACTTTTTTTACGAATCGCATCGCCTTTCAGTACACCTTCTCTATTTCTCTAAGACAATACTCGTCCGCAGCGTCTCATACACTACAAACATACTCCAGGATAAAAGGGTTGCATGTACAATTCGAGTTCCTTAACTTGAAAATCTAAAGTATTTGGAATTGACAAATGTCTTCTTTCCCTAAATATTTGAAGTTTCTCTCTGGTATTTGAACTAACTACATATTGACAAAACATGTTGCGATAGGCTGATCACCTCTCTCCTATTCATTTCTTTCTTTGGTATTGACGAATATTGTTTCAACTACCCTCCTAAGAGCTTCATTGAGGATTAATCTCACTGTTTCTCTTTGTTGTCAGGAAGCGGTCAAAATAGTTTCCTTCAGAAAAATTTACGGAGAATTCAAAACTTCATCTAGCACGAGTAAATGCGTGATAAAACAATTTTACGGAGGCATGAAAATGTAAGGGATAACCATCTATATTTTTATCGCTTCGTCATAAAATAGAGCGATTATGAATAATTCTGCTAAAGGAAACACACAGAAGTTCATTGTCTCACGTTTCTTTCCTAAGGAGTCTTCTTAACATTTCGTAGGGATATCGAAATATCAAAGGAAAGGTAGACAGAGAGTTTACCAAATGTGGAAATAAGAATAAAAATACTTGTTGCAGCGGAAATCTAGGATGATTAATGGTCTCCTACCGCCGACTGATAAAGAGCACGAAACTATTGAATTTGAGTTATTTTTCCGATTTACATCAAGAATTTTAGTATCGTGAGAAAGGATTCGTAGAAAAAAGCCCATTCGCAACGAAACACTGTCCTTTCTAAACTAAAATAATATATGGAAATAATATAACTACTTTTGCAAAATTATAACTGTGGATTTTACAAAAAATATATTATATGGACTTTTAATCACGAAAAAATATGTGAATTCAGAATTCCACAAACAAATTTGGCGATTTTATTTATTTGGCTCTTCATTAAAACCGATTTTAGTGTGCTAAGTCCATAATTTCTATTTCTTAGCCACGTTAATGTTTAATCTTAACTTTCGTTCAAGACTAAAATGCGAAGGGCTCCTGGATAACCAAGTGGGCAACGCGTTCAACTTCAGCGAAAGCAGTCTCGGGTTCGATTCCCGGTGGGGCCCTATGTGCGAAATGACCTCAGCTGTCGAGGCACTTTTAACAATACTACTACCACTACTAAAACGCGAAAGGTTAATGGTTACTTTCCCATCGTATTAAATGTTTCCGATAATTTTAACTGTTTCCAATGCATTCAAGTTTCTACCGGATTTTTTGGAATAGAAATAATATCGACAAAATTTGTCACAGTCAAAGAAATAGGGGACTTGTTGTTGCATACTGTGTATCATAGGTATTAGGTGTTAACAGATGATGAGAAAGCAATCAATATATGAAGGAGAAATAAGAGAAAGTTACTGTCGGTGTAAGTCGAAAGGATTAAACTTGCTTAAATCAATTTTTTATTATTTATTTAAATGTTTATAACCCAAAATTTTCAATTAATTGCGTATGGTAAAAAGATTGATTTATGTCTAAGGTCCCGTTTCTGGCGTTGATAAAACATATTTTTGGGAAAATTGTTATATTTCATCGAAAAGGAATTAAGAAGCATGTATCGTCGTGTGGCAGGGATAAATATTCAACGGGAGCGACTAAAGTTATGCAAGACTGAGAATCAAAGCCAGATCTTCTACATTCCGGGAGGACGCGGTCCTTTCTTCTGAATATTCATTTCTATTTCAGGACTTCTATCACCTTATCAAGGCTAAAATATTTATAAAGTAGTTTGGAAATATTTTTAATTTATTTTACTCTTATTTTTCGGAAGAGGATGTGAAGTATCAGCTTTCTGGAAGGAATCCGATTATGGATTCTGAATCCACATTTGAAATAATCCTAAGAGGCATTTATCCGTTTCCGCAAAGCAAATTTCTTTCCGTTTCTCGTTAAGGGTTTACAATTCAAACATTCTCATTTTTTGAACGAATTGGGGGATATATTTAATACAACTTAGTGCGTCGCACAAAATTTCCGTTGAAATGGAAGAAAAGGCTCCCACTATCCGTGAAATGCGTAATGGTATGTCACACGGATTTTGCATATGAAAGAACTAAACTTCTCGTTTAATTCTTGAAAACCTCGAGTAAAGGAGAGTTTCTCACTTTCATGTGTTAAGTTTTAATAAATATTCTTCAAAAATAAGCAAAAGGAGATGGAAAAGTAACTTTTCTACGGCTATATTAACTAATTTCCCCTTCTGATATTTAAAAGAGTATAAATATGTATAAATGTAACTGAAAAATTAAAATATTAGTAAACCTACTGTCAAATTTTCAAGGAAAATAAGTCCCAGAGGAATATTTTTAACGTTTAGAAACCCATGTTAAGTAGAATTGATCAGTCGCGTTTACTTCAATATTTAATCACTGTCACCGAAGAACTTATTGCAATGCCAATTGGACAGTGAAATTTCAAGCTTGCTTTCGTCATCCGTGTTTCGAGTACTTATTCAAATGAACCCCTTACTACTGGAATCCAGTAATTATTAAAACCGTCAACATCTCTCATTGTGCGTTGATAAACATAACGTCGGCGTCGCCTTTTGTCCACACCTAACTACGTCATAATTAACTAACTACTCGATTCTAAATGTTTTGCTTATATAAAGTAATATTAAAACTACACTATTTACTATACATATATACTATATATTATTTTTGCAATGCTTTTTATCTTGTAATCGCTCGAAGAAAGAAGTTCCTATTGAGGGTGGCAAAAATGCAATCAAATATTTATGACCGTAATTAAAGGAGTACGTGGTTTTATTAACTATAACCTGCTCTTGAATGCTATGAGATGAAATTGGATGTAATTTAATAATTTAAGTATACTATTATTAAACTACTGATTATAAATTTATTTTAATCAGTATATTAATAAATTTATATAATATTTAATTATAGATATTTTTTATTAATTCGTTTAGTTTAAATGCCAATCATTTTAATTATCAAATTCTTGCGTGGATGGCTTTTCGCAGAGGCAGGGAGAAATTGTAGCGTACGCAGATGGAAATATTTCAAGCCTGGAAAATTTTGTAGAAACGACTCAAAAACACCAGGTGAATACTTTAGTAATGAGGAATTCGCACTGCTTAATGATATTCCATTCCTTCGTTGCAGAAGGTTCAGCCTTTAGCATGATACGAACTTCAGAACTGCAAGAATTATTCCGTTACCTCTTTGAATTTTTAATACAGTACATGTATATATAAGAATATTGAAAGAAGATGAATATATTTGAACATTTATCGAATATAATATCTTAAAAAGCCCCTCAAGACTGGGTAAGTCTTATATCATACGGCATTTTACTGAACCATTGGATCCGATATCGCCGCAGAATTGCCAATTTGAGACAAAGGATGGGAGAGATGGGTTACAGTCATTCGGATGCTGGAATGCGAGAGCTTATCGTCGAGTTGAACTAGTTTGATCTGCGATCGCTTAGGAAATGCATATCTACGACTTTGTTTTGGCATCACGTCGCTTCTCCCTTCCCTTTCGCTCGAATTGACTTCCGTGTCATCCGGAGATACGGTCTTGGGCACGTTATTGCGTCGTCGAAAGGGAGATGTGGAAGTATCCAGAAAAACTGCCATCGCCCGAAAAGCCACTTACGGTCAACGGATCAGAAAAAAATCGAAAATGTCTTTCTTCTCATCTCGTTCGGGCACTCGAAAATTCGATTATTTTTCTGTTCAAAACTTTTCATGCAAATGCGTCTGTTCCGTTATTCCCGCTGCGTGCTCTCGAATGAATCGAATTAGGGTAAAAATATGACCGATTTTTGCCCTCTCCAGGAAATAAAAAAATGCGGCATTTTTCCACGGGCTAATAATTCACCTTTCCGCCGCCTACACTCCACCCTCATGTTTCAGACGGTAAAAAATGAATTTAGATCAAAAAGTTATCTCCAAAGGCAGAGACGGGATCTTCGTAAACTAAGCATGAACCATTGGCCGCGCCGTTCCCGCGTGCTGTGTAGTGGCTGCCCTGCCCAGTGGAGACTGGTAGTGAGTTCCCATGCGTGACTCCGTCCGTTACAACGGCAAGGTCGTTCTTTCCCTCACCGTACGGCATCACGGCTTCGAACCAGCTTATGCGGGCTTTATTTTTTCGGAGAAGGGGGAAAGGGTCACTAAGTCCGGCACGATATCCCTTCCCTCTCTTCCGCCTTTCTCTTTCTTCGGCGGCGGCGGATATAAACGGCGTCGTTTTCGGCGAATTATTGCAGAGGGCTCCACGGGCGAGGTGGGCCCATTCGACCGAGGAAGCGCTTGGATCACTCGCATTGAATTCAGGGAACCGAAACGTGATGTCAAATGGGATCCCATCTCTTAGTTATTGACGAAGTGTGTACAAATGTCAGAAAGAGAGAGCCGTCCTCGTTTTTATTTGGGAAGCTATATTCCGACGTATAAAACCCCGAGCCGTTGGACTTAATTTTTTAAACGTTCCGCTCGGAAAGGTTTTTTACAGCCCTTTCTTTATGGGGCCCTTAAAAAGGGACCGACTGATAAAATGGATCGCTCTGGTGTCAAAAATGCATCTGCATTTTCTAAATGCGATGAATATTAGTGGAGGGCCTTCCGTCTGCGCTCGAGGTGACCCTATTCGATTTATGGGCTCATAATTTTAAGGATCGGGCGATGAGGGATGGTGATAAATGCGGATCGCGAGTTGCCCTAAAACTGTCGTTTCATTTATTTTCTTCTTAAGTATCATTTTTTCGGGGTTATTTTTCCAGACAATTAGCCCGGTCTGTATGCGATACCAGCTTAAATATCCGACGTTGCTCCGATGCAAAATGAGACGTAAATATTAAAAAAATATCGCTCTTACGTTATAATATGAATCCTCAGAAGCAAATACTTCAAAATCGTACCTCATTCAAAAGAAATTTTTTTTGGCAAATCAAGAGCTATTATTTAATCAAAACAGACTAAAATCTATTGTTAGAGTGAATTTAATTATGAGCGAAATTTGAAATCTTTTCCAAGGAATAACAAGTGCGAGAAATCGAACTCGAATTCTCATACTTGTTATTCCTTGGACTCGAACCCAGGCCTCCCACTTTCCGGGCAGGTATTCTAACCATTGAACTACCATGCCTGTACACTGCAACTAACCACTGAACTACCCTTTTACATTGTAAAGGGAATACGGAAAGTGGGAGACCTGGGTTCGAGTCCCAGTCATGTCGCTATTTTTCACATTTGTTATTCCTTGAGATGTAGCCGCACGGGCTTACCGTGAAAAGAATTTCAACCTAACCTAAACCCTGAAATTTTTTTATTTTATAAATTAAATTATGATTATAAATCTACGTTAAGAAATAATGGACATGAACTCAGCAATATGTTGAAACATTACTGGCATATTTACTCTGAGAGAGGAAAGAACATACACAAACTCGAGCTTAACAGCGTCAGGAAATCGCCAAAGAATCGTCAAGAAGATGATGAAGGAACATGATAAAAAAGACGATATTTGACGTATTACATCAAATATTGCGTGAGTTGAAACCGTAAAAAAAACCGAACGATAAAAATAAGAAACTTTGATAAAATTCTTTTCTTGTAACATATTCTCATTACTCATAATTTATGATAGCAAGAAAAGTAAATCCTGCGGGCAATAAACAGTGATTTTGCGCACAATTCTTGGGTAGGGCCTTCTAAATGACCTGAGTTTTGAAAAAGGAAAGCTATCTATTACATGCAGGAGTTCAAAATTCAACCTCATGAAAAGTTTTAAAATATGGGATTTATTGATACATGTGAAATATGATACTTGTTTAAAACATAGGTTGAGATATTGACTTAGAACTTGGGGATATTTATTTATTTAATGGTTTAATGGTAATATTAATGAGCGACAAAGTGTGTTTTGTGTGATTGTTTTCAGTTTATAATTGTAGTATTTCATCATCATTATCCTTGATATCTCAAATGGCATTTCTAAGTCTCATCCAACGAACAGCGCCTCTTTTGCGTTTATGAATGAGCCTAAATGAATAGTGAAAACCGCAGTCTCAAGCTGCTGCAACTCCGCATGGAAATGGTGCAACTCACTTAGGTGGTAATTATGTTAGAAACCTCAAATTCGAGCAGATTGCTGTATTTTCGGCGTCATAAAAGTCCAGAGCGTAAAAAGTAAGTCGTAAATCCATTTTATTTCCTTTTTCAATCTCGCTATTAAGAGGTGGAGCACATCACATGCCCTCTATTTCTTGATGGGAAAAAATGAAAATAGAGCGGGAATAAACGAAAGTAATCCGCGGGAGAGAACCGCACTCTCTAATTTACGATCGCATGCTCTCAAAACGTGCACGAGTGCAGTCAATTCTGCATTTTAAAAATAATCGTCCCCTATGTCCCGGAACTAAGACCACCATGGATCGCGTAGTCTAAAATCCATTTTGCGCTAGAAAAGGTAACAACTCAAAAAAAAAAAAGAATTTCCACTATGTTGGCGAGTTATGAAAAACCTCATTATTTTCTAGGAATCGTAAATTTGCGAGGAGGCGGTCGTGATGAGCGGTCTGAAACCCGAATTACACCTCCGAGGTGACGCTAAGAATGAATCCTCTCATTGGACATCTTGCCCTTCCTTCTGAGTCCTCAAGGTCAAAATATCCTCCATACCTAAAGGGAAAATGTAGAGGATACTATGACGAAAGTGACTATAGTATTGGGGATTCTAATAAGGCTCTTTGTTGGAGGAAGTGATAATTTTTGAGCTCCGATTCGGTTCTCACAAGTGTGTGCTGCTGCTTGGAAGGAATCGATAAGGTTGTTGGAGATAAAGACTGCGGGTTCTGGAAGCGAGATAGAACCGAAGGTGTAGCATTAACGAGAAACCTTTCGGCTTAATACTGAAATGGGTGCGGTTTTTTATCCTCATTAAGAAAATTTGAAGCGAATGGATTTTGAGGGAAATTAATTCAATTTCATTCTCATTTCGAGTATCCAGCCATATCGGCTTAAGTAGCTAATGATTTTTTTCTGAAGAAGGAAACGTCTTTTTGCCTCTGAGATTTTTCTAATGGAAATGTCATTATTGAAAAAGGATTCAAACATGCTATTTTAAATACGTATAATTTAAATTACGGCTAAAACCGTCATCCAGGTTCTTTGAAGCTTTGGAAATCTCTGTATGAGAATGAAAAACAAGGTCGGAGCACGAAATTTGTGAACACCTTCTTTCGGCAATTGCGAAAGTCTTCAAGGGTTAAATACATTCCTTAAAGATAGCATAGCTAAATTTAGCATTAGCATCGAAAAACTCATATAGATTGAGATAGATTAGTGGGTTATTCTTTAAACTACAGAAACTTCTGATAACAAGAATATTGCTTATACAAGAAGTAAAAAAGTAGTTTTTTCGAGAATAAATAATTTTTACCTTTAAGAAATTATTAATATGTCTCTATTGATTGCTGAGAAGGTATCCTCTATTCCTAAAATTTGAAAATACGACTTATGACAACGTTACAAAAAATGTGGCCATAGGATGAGATATCTTCCGTATTTAGAGATAGCTATTGACTACAGAGAATACATAATCAGATGACCTTACTTTTAATGACCTAGGAGCAAGCAGTTGTCTAAAATCTCTTTGGTTAAAGTAGATGTATGTATGTACTACTAGATATCATTGAACAGAGGTTTCAGGCAGAATAAATGATGATTGGTGATTCCAACACAATAATTATCCACTGACCTTACTTGCGAATTATTACTCATAGTAAGCAAGCATCACAAACATTTGGTAACATAACTTGAAAATAGAAAAAGCTTTTACATCTTTCCATACATCACAAACATTTCAATTACATCTACATCCATCCTTATTCTTTCTTATAAATGCAGACGCTAACCTAGGAGCCGTATTTCAGTTCTGCAGCCTTTCCTTTTCTAGATCCAGTTCACGTCGGAAGGAAATTTCCCCAACTCTCTCACCCTTTTCTCCCTTCACACCTATCCTCCCTTATCTCCTCTACCTTAAATCTATAATATATGGCTCTCCAACGATCGTAGAAATCTAATTCTCCTTTCCTTATCTTTCTTCCTTTCTCCTCCATTTACTTTCTTCATTAATTTCTTCATACTCTTATCGCTGTAATCTTTATCTTTTACGCCCTTGCACCTTTTCCTTTAAACCTGTCCTCTATTTTCCATTGACACGTACAAATCGGCTTTGTAAAATCATCGTAAATCACAATTTTCTGAATTCTTTCGAGTATCTGAATTTCCGTAAACGGATCCGTAGAGAGGGTATTTTTCCTTTTCGCTATTTGTTTATTTGGAAGGAAGTTTTCATATATAATCCAAGAAAAGAACATCTTGAGTTCATAACCTATCCCAAACCATGATAACGTCTTAATTTTGAGGCAAGGCGCCCTCAGGGGAAGGATAGGAACAGACTTCAATACCTCACTACACAATTCTTTATTTATTATTTTTATTCTCTGGTAATGCGTAAGAGATGACATTCTTCTAAGTTTTATGTGTGATTACTTAAGTTTATTAGATATGGTAATTTTAAAACACTTCTTACAATGGTGTGCTATTGGGGCTCCTACTTAGCTATGTTCACAATGCATTCGACTTCAATGAAAGCGGTCCTAGGTTCGATTCCCGGTGGGAGCTCTCACGTACGAAATGGAGCACTTTTAACAACACTACTACTGTGTGCTATGTATATAATGAAAAAATACTTACTTGAGTTGAGCTTCATCCTTAGCACTGCCCTCAAACAATATCCTCCAAATATTTTTCTCTCCGATTGCTATATAAAATATTTTAATTATTTCTATCCTTTGAAACATTCGTTTTCTCTTCTATTTATTGCGGAAAAGGTTTATCCATCAATCTTCCAATAGATATATTTTCTCACTCAACGTCGTCAGAAGCGGTTAATTCTTAGAAAATGAAGCTAAGTAGAATAACATAAAAATCTTTAGTTTATATTGTTGTA
>KZ308841.1:991399-1014511 GCA_000376725.2 Ladona fulva | reverse complement strand
ATATATATATATATATATGAAAAATGTTGTGTAGAAAAACACGACGAAGAATGGTAACCTAGATTCACGTAACGGAATTTTTAGATGGCAAAATAAAAATCATATAGACAAATCAATACGCCTTTTTAATCAATACGTCTTAAAATATAAGCAGATTCTTAAGGAACTAGTTATTTATTCTTATGATTTTTAAGTTTATCATATGGGTTAAGAATTCATAATATCCGAATTTATTTGTCAAAATTATTCTGCGAATGAATATAAAACATTTTCCATGCAGAACTTAGTATTCTGTTTCCTCTACAAAATGGGTTCCGTTAGTGTGGAATATATATTTGATCAGCTACATCAAAGCAACCTGAGATAAACCTGCAGCCTACCAATGCGTTCCTTCTCAATGATCCTCCATATATAAAAAGAAGACTTCAACCCTGTATTCTTTATTATAATATGGTATGTGTTGTGTTTGTATGTACCAGTTTGTGCACTTTCTAAAGAAAAAACGAAAAATGCTTGAACCTACACTGTTGCGAATTTTATCTGCGACAAAGAGCAATAAATCAACAGCGGAAGAATGAAAAATATTTCTTTTCCAAATATATATGAAATAAGATTTTTACATCAATTTTGACACATACGTGTTCCTGGTCGTAACTGAAACAATTTAATAAACAAATGATCTCGTCGAAAACAAATTCTGTTCCTTATAATTCTGTGGAAAGGTAAAAATTGTGCAAGTTTATATCAACTTAAGACTTTTGTGTATGTAATTGTTTATCATTACCCTTTTCTGAATATCATAATGGAATGTGAATAAATCGCAAATTACATCATAGAATTAGGAAAGCGTTTTCTCTAATTATCTTTTATTAATCTCTCGTGAATTTTGTCGATGAGATATTTTTCACAAAAGAGAAGTTGATGGACATCAAACAGGTGAATTTAGTCCATTACGTTGATTAAAATACGTCATCAACTCCCACATCATTTCTTTTATTACTGAAACTCATTTACTATAAAAAAAATAGAGTACAGAAATAGTAAATAATTAGAGTTTCGATATTTTACACAGGTAATGAGTTCGCTTCATTAACATTCTGAGTGAAATGTAACTTAATCAAGAGTGAATGAATTATGTAGATTAAGATCTTTAGAAAAAAGTAGTTCTGAACAAATTATCTGAAAGGAAAAGAAAAGATTTCATGCCTTGCCGGCAGCGTGATGCTTGAGCTATTGAAGATTTTCGTTTTTATTCCGTCAATTTCAGCACTGGATTACAAATCGATTTTAAAGGTTTCATAATTTAAATTAATTTGTTTAAACTGATTTATTAATTTGAAATCAATAATTTAGCATATTATGCGTTTTCTCTAAAACCAATATTTTATGAATTTAATTTCTGTTAAGAGTCATGGGCTGAGGCCGTAACACAGTCTCGGAATTTTCAGTTCAACGTAAGAGCAATGGATTTTCAGAGGTTATAGTCAAATTTAAGTAAAATATAAAAGGTTTTTTCTGTAGCTGTGTGAAATAAGTGGTTTAAAATTCTCGAGTTTAATTCCCTTGAATAATTCGATTTCACTCAGATAAGAGACGGATGTATTCCTTAGCAGTTGGTAATTAATTCTTATACCAAAATAATTACGTTAAATACAATAATTCTCTCATTATCTGTGTGTTCGAGTGATGTAAATTAGAAAATATGTTTTTATAAACTATTTAACGATGCAGTCAGAAAATTGTGGTGATGTGTTGACCTAAGGAAATTTCGCAAATTCAATTAATTGCTAAAAAATAGTGGAATTATACTAAAGACATTGGGCTAGAAAAGAATTTGGGAAGAGGAACGGAATATGAATTAAAGGTTCGACCATAAATCTCTCACTGGTTGGAAAGGAGGGAGATATCTGAAAAATGGCTTCGAGGGAAGGAGACAAAGGAGATAAAAGGACGAAACAAACGTACATACATTGCAGTTGTAACCAAATTGAAGGGCAGAGGGGGGATACGAAAGGAAATCAGCAAACCTGGAAAAGGTGCAGAGCATACGAAAATTTGGATGAAAGGCGGAGGAAGGTCTTTGCATACGTATGGGAAAGAATGTCAATTCATCTAAATATCATTCGTGCATATTTTATGTATTTTTGACGTTTCGGCATGGGTTAGGTTGATGCTATCCTTGCTTATGAATGTTACATAGATGACAATGCAAGCTGTTCACGAAAGAGGTTAATTATTTTCTTAAAACTGTCCTTTTTCATTTCACAATTCTTCTTTCTGCTAAACGTTCAATAATTTATCATTAATTAACATTATATTAAATTTTAATTTAAAAAACACACGGCACCATATTGAAGCTTAAAAAAATCATAGATAGATGGTATACAAGTATTCAAGGAAATCTCAAATACCTGAGCAAGCAAAGATAATTAAATTTATTGAACTACTGCAAGAAAGACAAATTTGATATTGATGTCAAAGGTATACGAACTGCTTTCTTTTACTTGTAATTTCATCTTCAAGAAACATCTCAAGTTCAAAATAAAAGATCCTACAAAAATCAATGAGTATTCTTTTCTTTTGTTTATACTTAAACTACAGACATTGGTTTCTGTTTAGCGTAAATTTTCCATCTTTACTTACCTAGAAAAACAGAACTCAAACCTTCGTCTCAGTATATCTACTGATGTTCAGAAAAGTACTCGTATAACATCTTGTATATATTATAAATGTTGTTAAAATAAATATGTTGTTACTATAAATGTGTTATGCAAAATATCACAACTCTTAAGCCCTGTTTACACGGTGCTTTAACTTGCACAAATTAATGCACGAATGCATGAAACATTTAATGTACGAAAAAATGTACGTTTGCATGAACGAAATTCATGAATGGGTGTTTACACGGTGCATGTTTTCGTACAAGTTTTCATGCATTTCTTAGGAAGCGCATTATACAATTGTTTTTGTTTTTACTCAAAAAAGCGTATAATTTAAATAAGGAAAAGGGTTAAGGTGACTTGGTTTCTCCTTGGGGTACATCATTTAAATCTTTAACAGATATCGACAACTCGGAAGCAGTTCATTTATCACATATTCCGCATACGTTTTTTCCTTAATTATTTTTCCGTGGGGACATCATGCAATAGAAAGCGGAAACGTCACTTTCAGCTACCCTGCTTGCGTGGTTCTGTTTGTTTACGTACGAATTGGGGTTTATAAATTTATTTTGACCTCTGCTTCGTTTGCACTCCGCTCTCCTGTTAAGACCCTTGCGACTTTTTTGGAACTCTATCCTTTCTCCTGTTTTACCCTTGCTCCTCGTTGGACTTTTATCTTGCGTTTTCGACATTTGCACGTACAGTGGCCTGGACCAAGCGGCAAGTAGAGAAGTTCATACAGTTCGATATAACTGGTTTTTATATTATGTGAAATTGAAACAGCAAATTATAAATGCAATTTTAATCTCCTACAGCAATTTACTTTGTATTTGATGAGTTAATAAAACTTTAATACTCTCGATTCTTTTGAAAGAAGACAATTGCACCCGAGATATGTATATAGTAAGTGAATGGAGAATCCTGATGAAAATTATATCAAACATAGGTTTAAGAGGTGGATTTCCATTTTCATTTTTTTGTACTTGGGTTTTGGTATTTTGTTTTTGTGTGGGCATAACCTTATTAAATATTTTTGTACGAAAGGTGAATGTGTGAGTGCTCTGTGAGTGATTGTTGAATTAACAGGTTGTCAAAGAAAACACAGTAAAGAAATTTTTAGGATTTTTGGGATTCTTAGTCATGACATTAGTTGGGGTGCTTGAATCTGAGTGAATTGGATGACTGATGGTGATTAAGGGCGTTGGATCTGCTGTTATGATAAATTGGTAGATCTGTACTAATTTCTTTGGAACAATCACATTTGGGATTGGTAGGAAGTGGAATTATATATTGCATTAGCATTGTTGATAGACCATTCTGTAGCTTTATTGTGGTTTGCTATTTCTGGTGTGAAATGATAATAGAAATGCAGTTATGTGATCCGCATGTAGGAAAAAGTACTTAAAATTAATGGAAGGTCCTTCAGACGATCAGAGAGATTAGTGAAATTGAAAGTTAATTATTTGATTACAATGAGAAATTCTCAATATTCATGATGTTTACGAAAAATACGTAAAATGCTGAAGATACGATAGAAATTTATATGGTCAATTAATATTAATTCACATAAGTTTGTGATGTGGATCAAGTTAAATTGATTTAAAATAATCATGAAAATCTGACTTAGGACTTAGAAATCACTGTCTATGAACAAGTATTCAACTTTTAAGTGGATATTTTGCTGCTAAAGAGAATAGGTATCTCTAACACTTGAGACAGGAGTTTCAGAGGAGTAGGAATCGTAAGACAATTCCTTATCCGTTTTTTACCACCAGGTGCCTCTGAAACACGAGTGGAAAATGCACAAATGCATGAACCAAATTAGAACACGTTCATTTCTCCGTTCATGCATTCATGCATTTGTACATTTTGGTGTGTTTACTTGGTACATTTTTGGTGGTTCATGCATTCGTACATTAACTTGTACAAGTTAATGCACCGTGTAAACAGGGCTTTATAAAATTGAAAAAACCAGATATTGAAACCAAGTTGAATTATTATTCACATACCTATATCTTTGATGTGAAGTGTGAATTTCACCTAGGCTCGAAAGTTCATTTTTACAAAGTTTAATTTCCTCTGAGGTCGCAGCTACGGATTACGCTCGTTATTAATGGCAGGCGCCATCTCACTTTTCGTTGACCGCAGCTGAAAGTGACACATGAATTTAATCCGCCTGTAGAATGGAGGGCCCACGTGAAGATTAATCCTCGCAAATTAAGCGGTCTACATTGTAACTATGACATTTTTCAATCTGTTGATTTTTAAGATAGGATTATCTCCATGGCTGCCACCCTGTGAGATTTCATTAAAAATTACCTCATAGACAAATCCCACATCGGAAATCACACATGGGAATTGCTTACATATACAAAGGAAAGTAAGCGATATATTTTAGTTAAGTTTGGAAGTAATCCTTTAACTATTATACTTATAGGAATGCAAAATTTTCGGTGGGACTCCTGGCAGTATCTATTCTACGCTTAATGGAGGTTCCTTCATCTGTTTAATATTGATTTTGAACTTATCGATTTATGTGACAAATTAAACCATAATACACAAATGGTTTTACTTCGTTATTTTGAAAAGTTTTATTTTTAAATCAACGTATTTGGAAATAATTAAGATTTGCTTTGATCATATCACTGGTTGACCATAGAGGAATTGAGTTTACGTTGTATTGAGCAATCATATATATGAAGGATCCATCTAAAATGTAACCTAATTGTATAAAACCCTAAAGAAAAACAGAAATAACACAGGACCGAGACTCGTACCCGGATCTTCCAAATGCCGATCCCTTTTTCCTAGGTGCTGGCTTTTGCGAGCGAAATCACGCTTAATCTTTTTCCTTATTTGAAAGCCATTAGCAAACTGATTTCAGCTGCATATAGCATATGCCTGTAGTACGTACATTGAAAAACTGGAAAATATTTCGAAACAGTATGCGATCATATTTACTGCGATATTGGATCTAAGCGAAGATAAATTCTGGATATAAAATCCTGATACTACAATTTTGCAATGCTCCAAGCTGTGAGTTAAAAGAATCAGTAAGGTTAATTCTCATCACTTTTTCCCTCGTTATTTTATACAGTTAATAACGGAAATCTATAAGAACCTTCGAGACATCATTACTTTAAGTTATATTCCGCTACAATATCCAAGCGTTTAAAACGGGAGGCAGGCGACAATTTGAAATACGGAATCCCTCCCAAATACTTAAATTCTTCCACTTTGCATATAAAAGAAGGGACCCCATTAAAAGAACATCGCCCCATTTCGTCGCGAGAGCAGTTTTAATGTATCACTAAATTTGAAATACGAGGCGTAGCCGTGCGAAGTCTATTTCTCAGCTCCTCTCTCGTTATCGATTCCGTTTTCACTGCCGCCATTACCTTTCCAAACATTATTTTTGCCCGTAAAATAAATTTGCTCCACAATTCGTCTCCATTTGGGCAATAAAATGCGCATTCCCTTGTTTGCGAGCGAGAACACTAAGGGCGCAATGATACGTAACGGGAGGATTTTCTAGTCACGATCAAACGACTTTGACAAGTATTCAGATTTCTTTATCTCTGACTGAGTGGACGATTGGATCCATTTGTGATAGAGAAGATAATTGAGGAGAATGAGAAACGAAAGACATATGAATTTATTCGTAGAAAACGGCTAGTCATAAAACGAAATAGCGATTGATGTCATTCGGATGAAAACAGGTGAAGTGATAAATGAAGGTGCAGGAAGTGTTGTTCGGGAAAAGAAAAACTTTGAATCGAAATGGAGAAAAGATGTTAAAAGAAATAGCGAGAAAGTAGATTAGTAATTAAGAGAGAGAAAAGCAAAACTATACTAAAAAGGTAAGGACATGTTCGTGTAGTTAATTACCTTCGGATTCAAAAGTTGAAGCAAGAGTGTACGCTAATACCCTGTCTGTTATTCCTTTATTTTCCCTTATTGCATTCACATAATTTAAATTATTCCCTTTCGGATTACGTAGGCTAGAGAATAATGTGAGTGACATAGCAGTAATGATCTTATAGTTATATACATCTAAGTAACAAAATAATTATGTAAATACAAAAATGAGACAGATGAGAGTGTGTGGAGTGAGCTCATATCACTTTGGAGCTATTAGAAATTCTTTTAGATGCAATAACTATATAAATCCAAAAAATGGGGGAAGGAAAAAGCTATAAATAAGATATGCTCATAAGCATCATTAATATAAGCTCAGAGACATCTAATACAATAATAATGTACTAATAAGGGCGTAATACCTAATTACTCATAGGTGAGTTTTGGATCGATAGTGTGAAATTGTGATATTAATCCCAAAAAGAGAATTAAGAAAAGGGATATTTAATAGAAGAATGTGTTATCTACAATCTGTAGAGTTGCATAAAGTCTATCATAGAATTGAGAGAAAGGCATTGAAAGGGGAATTCGAATGTCAAAGAATGGAATGACTCAGAAAAAGTGACAAATTGCTAATATTTTAAAACAGGAGCTGAATAAAATTAAATTAATCTAGCTCTCGAATTCAGATTTTGCGTTTCTTAAATTACGAAAAATTGTGTAAAGTATGAAACGTTAAAAAAACGAGAAAGTAATCTTAGTTTCCCGGAGAGATGTTAAATTTGACTTTCAACACGCTTTTGAATGCTTTTATATTTCTTTCAAGATTATAATATTTGATACGTTGTTCGATTTCCTATACCTTTTTCTCTTGTAAACATAAGAAATCAGGGATTTCCATTAATATTTCGCGTTTGATTTGGAGGAGAAATATTAATAAAGAGGGCAAATGAAACTAAAACGTATAGGATCTGAGAATTCGAAAGTACGGGAGATCGGAAGATCGAATGGAGAGAAATTAGAAAGGTAAAAGGAATGATGAAACGAGGTCTGACGTTGATTTCCCGAATGAGGAGTTGCAATATCCAAAAATGAATCATTGAGTGGGAAAATTGCTGAGGGAAAGCACTGCGGGACACATTTTCATTCCCACTAAAAATATAGAAGTTGGGAATTGGTGATTCTATACTCCGATGATTAAGTGGGGATGGCATGACAGAGAGAATAGGGCGACTCCGTTGGATAGCGACGCCGTAAACAGAAAGGGTCTCCGTCATTTTCCGCTACTGTGACGTCTGCAGCGAGCGGTCGTATTATAGAGGATCTCCTTTTTCAGATTGAGTATCTTCGAGGTCTTGCGCTCAAAGGGTATAAACAGCTGAAAATTCGGCGATATAGGAAGAACGCTTTAATTGCTGGCGAGGAAAATAGACATCACAGAGGACTAATTACGTAAAAAGATGAAGTAATTGCACGTTTCGTTGGTCAAAGCCGCAATTCTCCGGATCTTGATCATGCTTTGGATTCCTACTCCTTTTCGGTATGTTTTTTACCTTTGGTCTTTCATTCTGTCAAGAAAAGGAAAACACGTAAAAAAACATCGTTATTTCGTAAAGTTGCCTAATTAAGGACAAAAAGAACTGCTGACACAATGGACGGATATCCTCTGCTTTATTTATGTCCTTGTGTACCAGTTTCGTATTTCAGAGTGAATGAAAGTAACTTTTAGAACATGGGAATTCTGTAGTTTTGTATAAAATTACTGAAAATTATTTATATTTAATAATTATTGTTTTATTTATTATTGACTTCATATTTTCTCGGACGATAAACTGAAACAACAATATTTCTTACTAACAAAAATGTAACCCAAAATTTCTCGATGTTTCACAAGTTTTCGGAGTGAAGTCGCGAAAATTTAATCTATTTCGTCAAATAAGTTAGGTTTCGAAAGAAAAATATATTTCTATAATTCAACTGAAGGCAGAACTCCAGTAAAAAGGTTTACCTTTGTCATGGGTATGGCCTCTAGGAATAGGAAATGCTGCTATAGGAATTTGATAGAATGGTTATTGCCCGTCAGTGGCATACCGCCAGTTAACGAACAACACCCGCATAGCCAAGTTTACAGTTATTTACGGAAGGAAAGAGAAAGGCTCGAGGGGCATTTCCCAAAGGCAAAGTTCTGGGAATAGAACGTCCAGCGTGATAAGTCTCTGAGGAGAGATGAAAAGCACGGCATCGAATTAAAGTGAGAGGAGGCATTTCGGAATGTTTGGGCGATACATCGGCGAAACGGAAGGGCGCCAGGTATCGGCACGAAAGTGGAATCCTCACGAAAGATTGCCTCACAACTTCGCAATTCTCTCCTACTCCTAATACTCTCATTTTAGACCGCTATTGTTAGTCGGGCGCATGAATCATGCTCTATTAAACTGGAGTACGGAGACTATCGCCAAAGTTACGTAGTATTCGTGGAGGAGAAGAAAAGGTGCTGATAAAAGAGTCGTGATCCACGCGGGTTGGTCACGCTGCCCCTATCGCCGTTCTAACGTCGGAGGCCACGAACGATGTGTTCCCGCTGGTCACCAAGTCGCAGATTTTTATCATTTTTCTTCTTTATATTTGACAAAGGGCGGAAGAAGTGAATGGTCAATACATCAATGCTGTTTTTCAGTGCCAGGTCATGAGATGAATTTAACTAACCGCCATGTCTATTCGGGTCGAAATTAGCGCTTGCACAAATAAGCAGTAATTGTCTGAGTTCCACTGATTCTAAGACTTTCAACTGACCGGAGCTATGAATAGCACAAAAGAGACAGTGCCTAATTAACAGCAATAAATAAACAATAGTTTGAGATTTTTATGGGGCCTAAATATTTATAATTGCATTATATTAGACGACAAAACAGAAACTTTCTTGGAATTTAGATAGGTAATATAGAAGTTTACTGTGTTATTAATGCTTGAATGAATAAATGAAATATTTTTGCATAAAAAATATATATTTCCAGCAGCATCTTAACTATGAATCATTGTATTACTGCGAATATTTCTGTACATCATGGGTTGTAAACAACATTCAACTATCGTGACATCGAGACAAAAATAAAAAATGATTGTTCTGGTGTCTTGTAGCTTTGTTCATTCCACCTCTTTACTGCCTCGTATTTTGTCTCACCACAATAGTTTTATTTTGTCAATTCACTTTCACACGATTCTTAATATTTATATTTTAAACTTTCAATCCTAAGTATCATTAAAATGTTATACATGTACCTCTGAATTATTTTATAAGTACCATCTATGGCACATGTATCACCGGTTGAAAATGTCTGCTCTCGCCAGGGCAATTCATTTAGGATACTTAGTAACAGGATTGATTTAGAACTCGTTATCGATAAAACATACCAGCAAAAGTTAAATTACCGACTCAGCATCAAGGGTCATCAGTCTAAGGATAGGTTTATATCACCCGTGCTTGCCATCCTGGCCCTTGCCAATTTCTTCAATCTCTCCTAATTCCTAATTCCAACATTCACCATCACCTCTCATAATTCAACCTAGATTTTATCTATATTTCGGAGACATTCATGCCTCCATGTACTCCGAATTAATTTCCTTCTTATTTTTCCGTTGTTTAAAAAGACTCAAACTGCTCATTTTGTCAAGTCTTCGAAGGATATTTGTTTTTAGGTGAACGACAATATGCGAAATTCCTCTGTACGCAAATTTACCAGACAAAACAACTTCTAGTTCTTCGTGGTGAATTCCTCAAACTTTACCTTTCACTCTTTATACGACTGTAAATTCTTGTGACAACGTTTATGACGCGATAAATATTCATTGATGAGCCTAAAATTTACTTTAGAGACGAGTACTTGAAAATTAGAATACATCTTTTGAGAACAGGTCTAAAATTTCCATTTTATAGTCAGGGAAGGGGGACTTTTCTTTCTCCAGCAGAAAGCTTCCTTTCTGGAAGGAAGAGATTGTCTGATGGCGGCGTATCGTTTGGAATATTTGATCACAAAACCGATAATGGGATATAAGATTTGTAGTTTAAAATCACATACGTTTATGAGTCCAATTTACGATGGATATATTAGGTACCTTGTTTTACATTATCCTCGCATTAATTTCCACGGCAATAAAGCAATTTTACCAAATAATTTTCTCATTATTGGACAAATAAATATTTCTCTTGCCGTGCTAAACGGTTTGCTCATTCTTGTGAAAATAATGAAACTAACAGAATCCTAGCAAATTTTAAGCATATTAGGTGACAATTTTCATTCCCTTTCTTGTTTAATATTGTGAAAATATCATGTAATATTGGTTTCTGAGAATATGAAATTAATCTAATCATAAATAAACCTTCTTTCCAATCACTGGTTATAGGTAAAAAATTAATGAATTTTTTTCTAGTATATCGCATGATCAATAAAGTCGCCTTGTGCATGGGAAAATGCCTTTTGGCCGCAAGCGGATTTTTTCAGCTTTCACTGCGGCCCCTTTGCTTACCACACAAACTCAGACAAACAAGTTCCTTCTCTGTCATATTTATGGCGCAATTTGGAAGTAACAAAAATTCAATCCCATGTCTTCCATTAGTCTTGAATTTCTTTCCCCTCTTGCAATTTCGATTTGGCGCCGAATAAGTACGGACAGTTAGAAATTGAATAAAAATGTGGCTTGATGATTTTACATACAACTTGAAGCGTCGCAAACGATCTGTCGGTGGGAAAAGGTAACATATGGCCAAAATTCAGGCAAAGATTGGCTGAGATTTGAAAACAGGATGATAAAAATATATTAAAATCATAGCAATAAATTTAATTTAATAATAAGGTTAGTTTTGAATCGAAGCATGTATTTCTGATGATGATATTCGGAATTCTATTTTTGGTTCGACTAAATTTTTATTATCTTCAGAAAACTAAATAGAAAATTAGTTTATGTTCTATGGAAATACATATTGAGAAAAGTACGCTCAATATTTAAATATTGCTCAACTCATAGACTGATTTTAACTGTTCTATATTAGAATAAATTTATTATAAATGGGTTTACAAGAGTAAAATATAACTTGAAAAGAATGCTTTTAATTTACCTATTCGGAACTTGTGTACTTCAGTGTGGTTCTTGCGTAAAGTATTAGAATCGAGGTTCTGTTTTCTTCTAGGAGAGGAGTGTTATAAACATAATTCGCAAATTAAAAGCTAATAAAATCGATATGCTCAGGCGTTACTTGGTGGAAAGCCATATCATTAATTAACATTATATTAAATTTTAATTTAAAAAACACACGGCACCATATTGAAGCTTAAAAAAATCATAGATAGATGGTATACAAGTATTCAAGGAAATCTCAAATACCTGAGCAAGCAANTACTTTATTAAATACAACATTCTCAAATTGATTTTGTGAGGGTGAAATGTGACTGAACTAGCATTCATGGAAAAATCTGCCTCAATTTTTCTAACTGAGCCAAAATTTAATCTGCCTGTTTTCTAAATTTCGATAGTTCGACCAGCTGAGGAAAATATTCGTTTAATTTTTTCGCCGATGCACAGTGGACTAGAATAAAAAAAACTGGCCAAGAGACTAAAAATGGTTTTTTGGTGTGATGAACTTGAAACTTCGCTTAGTTATTTAGAAAAGAATGGTTTTTGTGGTTCCGTTCTTAAGTTTTCGTTGTCTGTACGCGTCAGAAAGATGCGAGATACCAAACTTGGCCAATTTTCACAGAAGAGGATATTCTCGGATTTATCGGAAAAATTTTCAAGTTTGCTGCGATGTAGACGCTGTTGGGGGAGACTGATATAAAAGCGATTATGTGGTACAACTAGGAAAACTGCAACAAACTACCAAGACTCTTATACCTCGTCAATGTCTAAGTTCTGATTATAGAATCTGAAGAATCTGTTTCGATTCACCTGGTACCCTGGGATTGCGGTGGATTTTTCGACGGCGCGGCATGGCCGGCTGAGCGCCACGGCCACTCGTAATTCAGTCGTGCTGCCTATTCCTGTATCGAATGTATGGCCATTATCATGTTATACTCCGGCTGCAAACATTCCACAGTAATTATAGAGCGAGCTAGGAAATTTTTATCTCACGTGTTAACCGGGTAGTAGGATAAGTATTTATCCAATGCGCTTCAGAGTAATTTAATTATTTATTAAGTATTATTGGCAATTTTTAAGTGATTTTTAAGCGTAAGCTAAGGATTGTCTTTTATATTCTTAGCAAATAATAAGTAAAACTTTAAAAGATTAATTTCGCTAGCATTTCGTGGAAATTTACGTCGAAAGGCTGACCGGCTGTCAAATCTGGAGTATTGTCGCAGAACGTGACAGTAGGAGTGGTAGAAATGTTAGGTCACTTTTCACTTTCTGTGCATATATTTCGTATCAATTATAAACCCTCAGATTTCTCCATCGAAGTTGAGTATACTTTGTTTCTCGCACGATATAGATATTTCGCTCTAGATTCTCAGAACTCTTATAGGATATGGTCAATTTGGTGTCTCGAACAAAGTTTTCTTGTTAATTTAATGCATTTTTCCTTTATCTCTTTTCAACCGTCTGATGATTACAAAATCCACTACTTCGGCCTCAACTTTGTGGTAGCTATTCATGATGAAAAGAATAAGAAACACTTTTACACGTTACCACAGGATAAATTACCATAAAATAAATTTTTCGTCTGATGATTCTTTATCCGAGTCCTATCTTCCCTAATCCTTTTCTCCTGTATATCACCGCCAGTCAGATGCTTTCGCTATTATTTCGACATGATCGCCAATTTTTTAACACTCAGTTACACAGTACTATTTAGTTATTACTCAGTTAGCATTTCTCATGATCTAAATTAGCAACCTTTACAAAATATTCTTGTTGATTTCTATTATAAGTTCGTTGCGTAATCTACTTTAATACTGCTTCTATTCTCATGGCTCCATAATCCTCTGTCAATGCTGCACCCGAAGAAGAATGACATTTTTACAATTAGTGGGCTCTGAGTTAGTATCTGACTTAACATCAGTGGCACATAGCCCGGGGGAAAATACATTATCAGTGATAAGGCTAAGTTTGACACCTTGCATCTTTTTGACTCGTGCAGATAACGGAAAATTAAGAACCACAAAATTCAACCTTTTCTGAATAACTAAGCGAAGTTTGAAGCCCATCACTCCAAAAAATCATTTTTGGTCTCTTGGCCAGCTTTTTTCGATTCTAGACCATTGTGCGATGGTGAGTTAAATAGAGATGTAGGCCAAAGATATGCGTCATTTACACATTTTTCCTTCCGTGGAACCCTTATTGAGGTAGGCACTCCTTTTGTGGTAACGTAGAAGGCCCTCAACGAGGAGATAATGTTCCCCTTGATTAATCGATAAGTTCAAAGTTAGACTTTTGTAAGAATACGCTATGGGTTGGCAAGCGGTTGAAGGTACACACATAAAATGAGTTTTATCGGAAATTTCCGACAGTTTCCTATTTCAGATGCTTTGGTGAAAAAATTACAACTCAGTTTCTCTTAACTCTAAAGGTAAGCTACTCTTTTACAGTATGTTCGTAATGTAGGAGTAGGTTCCATCCGCCTAATCCACGAAATGAACGGCAATTATGAGTGAATATTACACTTTTTGTGAAATTATAACTTTGCGATGGTGGTGTGCGTGATTGATGACAATCAAATGAATTTTTATTTATAAATGAAAATATTAGTAGATATAAGCAGCGTACTTTAGTATGACTTATTTAGGAGGGGAATATCGATATGATCAACTATAATATGATGGAAAATTGTCAAGGAAAGCAATAATCTTGACATAAGAGGGAGGTTAGTACACTGTAACACTGCTCATAGGTATGCACCTAACAGAAATTTACACTTGGTTTCTTTTATGCTGGAGATGCTCGAAAGATTACGTCATTTTCAATTTAACTAACTTTCAAATTTACGCCAAAAACTTACTTAATGAACAATATCTGAAGACGATTTACTTGACGTTTCCATAAGAGATATTTGGAACCCACTGAGAAAAGGCAATAGATATAAAGAATATTACTCGATTACATGATACAAGACGAAAATCAGCTTTATTATTTATTTCTTAAAGTCCTCAGAAACATCCAGTAATAGGAAAATTACAGTGAAGTACTCGAAGAATCGAGGAACATCAAAATACATGTACTAACTGGCAAATTTCGAGTAGTCGGATCTCAAACCCAGGACCTTGACGTTGGTAGGCGAGCATGCTAACGACTCACTTGACAAATTTTCTTTTTTTACAATAACTGATGCTTTAATTGGTGTTTTGGTCTTGTGAAACCGAAAGTAGTTCAGTAAATGATTAAACGTTGATAGAACATTTCTTAGGGAAAGGCTATAACTTCCAGATTACCACTTGTTATTTATCTATAGCTTCCTCAAAGGATATGCGATCTCTGTTGTCCTCTGTAAGTCAAGAAAACAACGGCATCGCGGGGACTTACAATTTTGCTCCAAATCTGATTTAAATAAATTATGGTTTGGCTGCCTCGCAAAACCAGATGATTCTCTTTGAATTGCAAACGATCTGTTCTCAACTCCTCATATCCAAAGGACAACCGAATTCGTGCCTTATCAAGAGATGAGATAGCGAAGGGTTTGCGGCCGGTAAAATTATGACGGATTATCCGTGCATGGAATGAAGGAGCAGACGGGGTTAATTGTTCCTTTCTGCCAACGACGCCCTTTGCGTCTGCAGACACTAAACAGATGCGTTCCTCGTTTGGTTTGTCGTGGTTTCCTTTAAACGGCGCTGATAACTCGGATTTATCAGAAATAAGTGAAGCGCGTACGTGTTTTTGCGCCGCTCGGCCAGACCACCGCAACTGTTGAATTCGTAATTTTATTTTCACGAGCGAAAGGACAAAAGAAGAGCGGTGGCCGAGTTCTGATTCGAAGGCAGTGCGGAATTAATCACTCGGATTTTGGTTTCGCGTTTATTCCACCTCTAATGTTCAAGCAAGGCTTTACTTCGGGTCAAGGATGGAATTCGCGGTAAATATTCCAATGCTTTAATTGCGGGAGCCTTACACGGAAATTGGATTGAATAATTTGATTGCGGTGATTTAGATACGGAAAGGAATTGAGGTTGAGGATACCATTCCTTCTAAATGTACACGATGTGTTTTGAAAAGGTAAAAACTTGACTCTGCGCAAGATAGCAGCATATAAAAAAATTCACAGTCCTCGTTCGTCGTCTTCTTTACTTCCGGGCAAAGAGTAAAGTTTCAAAAATTAATTGGAAGTTTAATAAACTTGACTTCTTTGACAGTAATGTAGTGGAACCAGATATGCACCATGTTTATTAGCAATATTTTACATAATTACACTAAACATACACGCACAATATTAACATAGTCAGTATATAATAAAAAATTGCCCATTTGTCGCAAAGCCTTTGGAATTTACTTTTGGACAATTTGATAATAAACAATCAAGATATCATAAATATCATTATATGTATAGATTATGATTTGTTTATATTATTTGTTTTATTATTCTACGCAAGGCTATAAATACATGTGCAATTAAGTTGCTGAGCCTCTCGCGGGCGAGCCGTTTACCATCGTATTTGAAGTGAAGTTTCGTTAGATGAAGAATTATTTTTAAAATTAGGTATTAAATATCGATTACCACGGTCAATGATGTGTTATGCTCGTCTGTGATGCTGAACTAATTTACTGCAACGCAAACCAGGTTGAGTATACAGAGTAGTCTTTATTGTGCTTGGATCATCTTACTTCATCACTATATCTTGACCTTATCATATTTTCAACAGTAAGTAATCAAATGCTAAATGATTAGCTCTCAGATGTATTACCAAAAACCCATTTCTTAAGAAGAAAAATATTTCTAAGAGGTTCTTTTTATGGTGAATATGATAATTTAGCGCATCCTCTGCTAATATATAAGAGACATTTAGATATCTTTCGACCCCCTTGTTTACCAAGAAATGAAAATGTTTGTCGCTACACAGTGAAACTCCCCGTTGGAGGACAATAAAACCTTAAACGACTTATAATGACCTCGACAAGGAAAATTACCGCGGCGAAAGTTTTCTCATAAAGAGGAATGGCCACTCTTTTCTACAGTCATTTTCCTCCGGCAATATAAAATGTGAGCAATTTATCATGGTGTAGATGATTTAGATGTAATCATTCTCAAAATTTCCTTAATCGGATAGCCAATATTTTTTCGTTCATTGTATGCGTAAGCTAACATTAATTATTTCCACAAATTACGCGACCGGTTCCATGGCGTAGCTGCAGTTGTCCGAGACCAAACTCTCTCTCGAGAGCCGCAAATTGATTTATGTAGGAAAACTGAGGTTAGCTTCCGTTGGGTCTAAGAACTCTAATATTAGATGTAAAAATATGTTACCTTACCGCAGAGTTAGTTATTACTAGGGACCCCTTAACAGCCAAAAGAACCCTTTAGAAAGTAATTCAATAGGTCCTCTAAAAGACCATTCTATAGGTTGTCTCTCGCGAGAAAGTATAAAAACCAATGTAATCAAAATTATAATTGTTATTTATTTAAATAAATATGATTTTTAGCAAAAGAAGAGTTTGAAAAGATAGGAGTTTCATTATAAAAATATAGGGGGAAACCCATAAAAATGAGGGCGTATTCCCAAGGTATTCTGTAAAGCATTCAAACCTTCCCCACTAGTCTCACTAGTCTACTAATAGCCATAAAAAGGCCTGGAAACCTACCTGCTCAGGAAATGAAGCTTACTGGGTAAGATAAGGAATGAGTTGCTAGATCTTACTTTTCTCGGTGATGCAAATAGCTTAAGTGAAAAAATTCCTCATAAGAACAGCAAAATCAGCATACAAATATCGCTTTTCATAGCATTTGATAAAGAGTGACCAAAATTATTATTATTGCATCATTCAGCACCACTCATACTTCAGCATCTTTCATATTATTACAAACGTAATCATGGCAGAAAATAGAGTTCCGTATAAAAGACATATTTTTCTCCATTCCGCAACAAAAGACTAATGTAAAACATTTCATTGTATGGTAACATGAACCTCAAAGGCAATACCAAAGTCCAGAATTCTAGCTAGCCAGACCACCAGAATTTCAACCAGTAACCCTTTATCCCATTTTTGTGCAGTTGATTTGTTGAATTCCTTTTTCTGCTTCTTGCCAGCTTAATTAAATCCAGTTAATATAATATACATCAAGACGAAATCGTTATAAGATAATAATAAATGGGTATCTTTAATGTGGGAATATAATTTCTTTTGAGGCAAAACGAAAAATTAATTATAAAATTGAATCCCAAATATCTCTCAAAATCCACAGCAAGATCTTCCACAAGGGCGCTGTAAGCGTTTCCTTGTCTCGTGGATTTCATTACTTAGACCTATTTCACTGGAGAAGGGAGACTTTGGAACTTTCGGTAGCGAACTGGGAAATTGGTTTAAAAAATCAAGCAACTCCTTCGTTCACGCATGCGCCTTATGAAGTATTTGCGACTGCAAAAATCGTCCCCAACAGAGAAATTAGTAGTTGTTGAAACTTGGGTAGAGATGGGAGGAAAAATATGTCTATCATGGGGAAGATCACGAAATAGCGCAGGGGAACAGCCGAAGTACATGCACGCTCGCTAACATATGTCCTTGTAATTGGGTCACGCGAAACAAACCAAGTCGTTTGGGCCTGATTTCTTTTTTTGACGAGAGGCACAGAGGGAAATTTGCATGGAATGGGAAGTGTGCGCCCAAGGGTCGGCTGAAGGAAGGAAGGACTAGCAGAAACGGGAAGAGATAATGGCACGGTCGACGGAACGGCATAAAGCCCTAAATGCCAAAATGATAAGAAACGAGGTACTGACCACTGAATTTCCGTGTCGGGTATTTTCGGTCAGTGGGAGCATCGCGATGTTACTTACGAGAGGAAGGAAGTTCCCAATCTCAGGAAAAAATCAGGGCTCTTCATCATTCACCCCTTATCACTCTGTTTGTTATCAGTAAGTAGTTACATTGCAAAGAGTAAGAGAAGGAGATTCAAGCGCGCGCTCAATCTAAGTCATTCAAGCAACAATTATCTGATCCTCAAGACAATTGGATATACAAAGCATTAGGTAATGCACATATACATGACGTGAGTTGCTAGCACTCATCTGCTCACTGCGGCCTGGCCTTCAAATTTATCAGATTCTTCGTCTCCACTAACGTATGATTTCCTGGGGATTAGAATGAACTACGAAGAGATAGAAAACGTGTGATTAATATAAGTATGATTTGAGGTAGCTCTGCTACAAGTATGAAAGGGGTAAAAAGATTAACAATTACAAAGGACATACCTGTTCAAGACTTCTTACTTAAGTCTAATCTCAAGTAATTATCCAGTAATTTTACTGAGAAATATCTGTATGGGATCTCCTACTTTATCGATTTCCTGCGTAAAGTAATTATTTATTGCACGCAAAAGTCTAGGAAAAATACAATAATTCTGCTACGAGGGTGTGTGAGGTATCCAAGCGGTGTAGGAAGAAAAGAGAAAGTATTTATTAACCTGGGTGACTGGGAGATGTTATTCAAAGGATGAAAAGATTTAATTAATAATTCTCCAAAAGCGTTGAAATATGGACCTTAAAAATATTACTCTCAAGACTTAATTGATGGAGATTGCAGGGGAAGGAGTAAATGAATTTCCGGTTTTATTCAATTCTAGACGAATTTAACAATACGACACTTATGGAAATGACCGTTTGCTATAATAAAAGATGAAAAAGTAATAGGAGTTCAAAATTCATTACTGTGAGAACGACGCATGCTCGGTCTAAGCTTGAATAATGTGATAAAATTGTGGCGATTGAAGTGTTAAACAAGTTTTCATTCTATATTAACCACACATTTCAAACTATATAAGAATTTTTCCGTATTCAATAACTTTTTTATAATTAGTTAAACGAAAATTTCTCTCAAGAATCTTCATTCTGATAAAATATTTCTCTAAAAGATGAATTCTGTAATAAGTTACAAATTACACTAAATCATCCTCATCAAAAAGTAATTCAATATGGATTGAACCACTTTTATCCCCCTATGTAGGAGGAGAAAACGTTTCCCTTTTGTTTTCGGAAAGAATTAGAACCTCGAAATCCACGTTACACAAACTTGTTGATATAATCCGAATTGCCAAAGTGATCTTCATTTGTCAAAAGAGCTCTAAGACGCAGAATTCCCATAACAAACGAAAACGTCAGATTCACATGACAGATGGAGATATTGTATGTTCTGACCGGCAGTTAACATGGGAACACAGCAAAATGAAATATTTGCCCGTATTCAGGGAAATAGAGGGGCTAATCCACACCAAATCTTGGAAAAATACCCAACTGACGTCGGTTTTGTTAGAAATTCATTCTCGGGAATGGGTGGGCTTCTAAGAAAAGCTCTCCAAATGGAAAGTTAAATCAATATTTAATATTTGATGAATGAATGACGATTCACTACCGCAGAAAGGTATAATATTAAAAATTATTTAAAATAAAAATTATTAAATTAGTTATAAATGGAAGTAATGGTGCATAAACGAAGTTAAGCTTCATATTACGACACTTTATTACGGGCTACTGAGAAATTGGAGCCATCTACGGAAGTTTATTAAATTATACAGACATAAATAACTAAAATGAATTCTGATATGAGACAGTGTTATTTGGAAAGAATCTCAAAGAACCCGATTCTTTCCTATTAGCCGTTAAAACGAATCACTCTTTTATCTTTCCAAATGAAAGAATAGTACCTTTTAGTTTCTACTGCTGGCCAAAAGGCTGGAAAATAACCCATCGGGGAGGCAACAGAGCTACTCTCCTGGTTTAGGAAAGCAAATGCATATAGCAATGGGTGGCAGTGAAGTTTGTATCTCAGCTAAAAGCTTTCATAACCAGTTTGGTAGTGTAATTTGCAATTTGGCTTCTTATTCTGAATACATAGAACGGAAATTGGAGTAGAATATATTTTATTATCTCAATCTTGACTACGACGGGTGAAATATGTGGGGAAGCGTGGGTGGTATTCTCGAATGCAAAGTACATGAGATAAATGAAAGTGTCTCAGATCATTCATTCGTTTGTGTCACGATTTGGCTTCTCTTCGCTTATTCTAACAAGAACATACAGTAACTGTTTGAGTACCCGAGGAAAATAAGTATAAGTTAAAGCCATGCTATTAGGCATAAAAATCACGATACAGACGTTCTATTTGCTAAGAGAATCAAAGCGCGCATGTTTATTCGAAGGGGTAGCCCCTCTGCTGGTATATCTGCTGGTAATTAAACTTAAATGCAGAAGTCACAATGACTGGAGGTATGGTTCTTCTAACCTTTTAACAGAATAATAATCCCCGTTGCAGTTATCTAGGAAACTCCCCCGTTAATAATGACGGAATCTTGTTTAAATTCTTTATGAAAGATGAATAACGATTGCCAATTCAGATAATTAGCTAATAATTGAATGTATAACTTACTTGTACTTTAAAATGTTATAAATATTAATCAACTAGAATTTAAAGCAATAAATGTTAGCGGAATGCCTAAAGGACGGCTTGATGATTTTTACTGAATATAATTGGTCACGAGAGACTCAAAATTGAGAACTTCTTCTTAATCATAATTTTTGCTAAAAGCCCATTTGTCTCCAAAAATATTTCGTTTTCCCCTACTTAAAATGAAACATACTTTGACATTTTAACTCATGTATATATATATATATATCCATCGGCGTAAACAATCCCATTGACAAACACTTAATATGACAAAGTCTTTCTCGGTGTTTTTTCTTAATATAATAACAGATGATAGAATCACAAGAAATTGTTTCTTTTTCTCCTAGGTGCACACCTTTACCATCGAAGTCCCCTTCATCCTTTCCCTTTTGACTCTTCGTACCATTCTTCAAATGGTAAATTACTAATATATTCTTATGGGAAACTGCATGCGCTCGGTTTTAAAAATCGCCTTTATCGTCAATGTCAAGACTCGTTCATAGCCATAAAATATTACAAAATTTCATCTTATTTCATCGAATTCTCGCAATTTCAAACCTAAAGCACAATTCTATAACCAAAATTCCATTCAAAACAGATTCAATTTACCGCATCATTAATATCTATTTCTTCACCACATTTTTGGATTTCGTGAGTTATGTTGAATCGAGCCATGAGTCTCGTCTGCATCGCAATAGAATACGCAGCCGCCACTCAGCTGACTCTTATCCTCAACTTTAGTAACTCGGTTTCTCTAAGGAGTAAAGGATCCTCTCTCAAGATGCGAAATCGAACTGAAAATCCTCTAGTAACCTCTGAGGATGAGACTCATGCTTCTCAGAATTAGGACTTAACGACGTGGGAATCGGAGTCAGCTCTTTATTAAGTACCATTAGAACTTTGGGTTCCGCGACCTCGTCTTTATTAGAGGCAACCCCGTCTGCCTTAACATTGGTCATCGAGTTGAACCTACTCTCTCTCTCTCTTCGCCTCGGAAAGTACGAGATCCTGTATTAGAGTTGATGAGCTAAACCCCGTTTACGAGAGGGGGCAAGATAAATTCAAGAAAACAACGTCTCATTCGTTTCACTCAGACAGACATTTTTAATTTCCGTATCAGAAGGAAAAATATATTCATTAAATAAGGTGAAAAAATAATAGACTGATTTTAAGAAAGGATTTTATTTCAGCGGACCTATTTCCAAGGAAAGACCAATAAGAAATTGTGGTCACATTGTAATATTATTTTCAATGAAGGAAAAATTTTACCAAGTTATAAGAAAACACTTATCTACAGTGAGATGATGAGAGATCAGCAAAATGGAATTTCTCAGTTATCTTGTACGGGAAGAGAAAAGTGAAACCATAACTTATTGATAATTAGAGTAAAGAGAATACAACACGCACAAAAATCAAATTCTTAGCAAGATTTAGCGAGAATTGTAAAACATCTTTCTTCTCTCTCCCTTTCGATCCTTCCCGAAGAAATGAAAATACAAAATATAAATTTGATGTATCGGAAAATATGAAAACGGCGAGCGACAAGGATATTCGTTCTGAAATACGCAAAAAAACAAACCACTATAATGGGCCTTAAACATAAAAATTAATTAGAAATGATCAAACGGCTCAAGTACGGGAAGCATGTAAAACACTATCCAAATACAATAATTTAAGAATAGAGACCCTTGTTCACGGAAAAACAATGTAAGCTAAAACAAAACCACTGGTGTCAAGGGAGAATAAAACAACTTTTACATGTGACTACAGAATTTTAATTTTCCACGACCTAGGTTTCAACACATGGCGTCATCATCAGGAACATGAAAACAATAAACAGTCACATATATAGTGGTAAGTAAGGAAAGGAGGAATAGGGAGGGAGTGGACGAGAAGTGCTTAAACACGTTGAATGAAAAGAGACAGAGTTTGCACTGTTTAGGAAGGGGATGGGTAAAAAGGAAAGCAGGATGCATGGTAAATAACTGTGCAAATTCTACAGAAAGATATATTATATATATAT
>KZ308841.1:924257-991237 GCA_000376725.2 Ladona fulva | reverse complement strand
GCTGGAAAGAGTTTTTAAAATTTCCAAAGATTAGATTGGGGGAAAGTATATTATTATTATAAAATATTTCATAACTATATAGGATAGAAAATCGATATATTCCTTAGGAATCCACGATGAGTAGTAATGAACTAAACGACTTCGAAGCATTCCGGGAAAATTTGAGATAAGGGCATATTTCGAGGATTCTCAGGTGTACAATTCATACTCAGGATAAATCTACTCAAAATACAAGAAATTTAGGAGACAAACTGGGAGTGAAAATAGAGTGTTGGGTTGGAAGTAAAGGCAGAGAGCATTAACGTCAACGAGAAAGGGAAAGAGTTGCTCGCTGATGATGTGGATGCAGGGGTTAAATGGGCTTTTCAGGATTTCGTTCACTTCGTGGAAGTTCAAGGAGTAGTCTCCAAGCGAAAAACGAAGACAGTTCATCCACATGAAACTTAGGTGATGAGATGGAGCGCCACCCCCAGGGGACTGCTGTAGCGAAAAGCATTCGGATTCCTCTTACTTCGTATCTCGAGCTCTTATACATTTTATACGTGTCATTAGTTTAATAATGGCCTGAGTTTACCTGAAGGAAAGGAATAAAAGAATAGAGGCGAGAGAAGAATTATGGGGGAAAAGAAATCCGAATGCGGAATCCTGAGATTTTTCTAAATGCGATCCCGAAATTATATCAGGTCACTTCAGAATTTTATGCGGATTTTACGCGAGTTTTCATATGCTTTAAGTGTAGCCTTTTATTAAGATGGAATAGAAAATACTTCTGAGATGGAAAGACGTCACGAAAAAAATTGTGAAGATTGAAATCCATTTTAATTCAGAATTTTTTTTCTTTTATTTTCAATTAATATTCTCACGCACATATGGATTTACCTGATAGAAGACCATCATTCGGGACTGCCATCATTGATTCCTGTTTCATTCCTTTTGAGGCTAACACAATTGCAGCACTATACTTCACATAGACATTTCTTGATACGAAATATTTAAAGAGAAAAAATACACACCTAGCAGTGTCAATCATTTAGCCGTTCATGTTGAGATATAAATAATATTCAAATTGACCAATGGGTCTATCTTGATAGTTATTTTTACTTTCGCCAACATCAACTCCAGTTCTATGCGGGTATACTCAGGTTTATAGAAAATACTTCACTGTAATTGTACATTGAACAAGTGAGCTAATTCTCTTTTACTCACGACCCTCCTAACTTCCTCCACGATTTCCAATTAGGTCTTCCTTTGAATTGCGATTCTAAAGCAAATGATAGCGATTACTTGAAAGTAACAGTTGATTATAAAATGGCAATCTGAAATCAAAAGAATGTTGAAGCACAGGTTTGGGTATCCAATTCCTATCCCTTACGAAACTGAATTCTGCCCCAGTAATAAGAAAATTCCGTCGATAAAATATCAAGAGATTTCATGGGGAAAAAATGACTGTGATTGATGCTTTACGAGGTAGGAAAATTCCAGTTGCAGGTGGAACGACCGAGAATGAGTGTGTTTGACTAAGAAAACGTAGCGTGGGTTTGGAGAGATGTTTCTGTTTCGTGCTTCGCTCAATCAAGTCGATGGAATATTCCATACGCAATGTTGAAAGAATAACAACCCAAGCCGCCTCGCTGAAGCCTCACCCGCATTTGTTTCGTACGGAGCGGATGCAAACCTTTGTCAACGCTGACTCTCATTTTCCATTCGCGTCCTGATCTCCAGGAATCCATTAAAACGCCGAGGAAAGTATGCGAAGCGAAAATCGTGTGGGTGAAAGGAGAGGAATTCGTTGAGGCATTTCGTTCATGCACGTGCAAAATGTTTTCGACCAGTAAATGGGAGTAATGAAGGAATTTCTGCTTCTCAAATAACATTCTTGAGTGCGACTTCTCTCGGACTGGCTTAATTTCGAGTCTCTATTAAAGTTATCTCACTGTGTGTCACTGATATACCACCCTCACAAGATGCTCTCTATATTCCACTACTTAAAAGTGTTTCTTATTCTTTTCATCATGCTCTCTATAATTATCCAGGCAATATTGGAAGGGATGTAAGAGCCCCATGTGATGCTTCTGAGTCATGAGGGGTTCTAAAAATAAATGTGGATATATAAACACGGACACAAACACGTATCAAATGTGTACAGATATATTGGAGTACTTCGTAATTTTATGAAATATTTATGAGTTATATACAGATGCATTAGGGTCAAAGGAATGTCTATAATACGCACATAAAATAAAAACTTACTCACTGCAAGAAAATATTAATATTAAAACATTTACTCGGTAAATTGGCCCTTGTTTGCTAAATTAGCAGAACCCGAAATTGAAAGAAAAGGGTTACACGATAAGGCGTGCACCTAGAAACATTCTCAAGGAAAACCCGGTAATAAAAAAAATCTATTAGGACTGGGACTCGAACTCGGATCTTCCACTTGATGGGAGGCTGCTTTAACCAATGGGGAACCAGAAATCAATTTTTCATTCAAAGTATGAAAAATTTAAGCCATACACTCTTAATTTTACATATGAATAAGCTACGAATGTAATTAAATTATATACCCATACACGCATAAAAATCAAATTACCGAGCGAATGTGTGTAAAAAAACGACGTAGGACGTATCACAGAATATTAAATACTCCGATTTAGCTAGTTATATTCTTAGCTAATGTGTATTCTTTAAGTAGTCATTAATGCTTAGCAAAGATGGACGTTAGTAAGCAGAAGAAAACCATGTTTTACCCGGTTAAAATGTGTTTGCCCTCTTGTGCGAGGATACACTTATCCCTTACACTATCACGAAAAATAGATTCAATACACCGAGTGGATTCAGCACTTCAAGGAAACTTTTTCTTCACGAATACAAACATGCAGAAGAAAAACTCGTTGTTTATTAATGGCATTAAGGAACTTTGTAATTTTGCGCAACAGTAGAATATTTCTGTCCTTAAAAGTTAGGGCGGAATGCGAGTCTCCCAAATTTTAATGTTTTTATCAGAGCATCAAGACTTTTTCGTCTGTTAAGAGCTTTTCAGAGATATTTTCCTGCATTTTTAGCCATATTTCCAAAATCTCTCGTGTGGAAATCGAATCGAGGAAGCCGTGAGTGAATGAGTCATTGTAAGCGTATGTCCCCAAGCAATTAATTACTTGATATCTGACGAGGCGATTTAATTCAGCTTTGGCAGAGTTACAGAAAGGCCAAAGGTGAATCTTTCTTTTATTCTTCCTGTATCTGTGCCAATAACAGTGCGCAAGTACGTGTGTGTGTGCGCTTGGACTTACTCGCGCGCGTTGGAGCGAAACTTTTACTTCTCCAACGGATTGATATTCATTAGTTTGCTCACGTCTCACACCGTAGCTTCCACATTAGAAATTAGATCAACCTTCCAGGACCAAATTTATTTCTTAACACTTCGCCTATCACCAGTGAATGCCTATTTTTTAGGAGTTGGGACGATACACTACCGCCGATAGTTTTAGAAATAAAAATTTCACGCAATAATAACATAAAGGTTTCATTAAATTAATCGGAACGAATTTTACGAAAGGATTAATTGCAAACATAAAATTCTTTAAATTCCTTCAAAAGAAGTTACCGAGAAAGAAGAATGTGAGATGCAAGATCCTGTCACTTTATTGATTTTTATTGCAGATGTACTCGACCGCTGATGCTTGAAAATTATTTGATGGTACATGAATAACATATATTTTTATAAAAAGGCAAAACATACTACAATCTTAAGGTAAATTGACATCATAAAACCATATGCTATCAAGATGTTTAGGCGCTACTTTGAAGAAGGCAGTATCATAGTTGAGGATTATACTGTAGATTTGTGCCTTTTCATTATTTTGGTACACCTTTTACGTAATGCACATGGTATTAAGTAAACGCTGTTATATAGAAATGAAAAGGTACAAATTTTGTTGCAGTAATGATTTTGAAAGTGGTACAACAGCGAAGCTCATTTCGAACGTGAGCCTCCACTGGGAACCGAACCTGGTACCGCTTTCACCGAAGTCAAACGCGTTACCCACATAGTTATTCGGAGGCAAGCTTTTACATTTATTTATTTATGTCATATTGTGTGTACTTTGCCTTCGGCGATTTTCGGTCTTACCTAGAAAGGCCTGCCTTATGTTTGAGGCTTGCAACTTTGAGAAGAAGTATTACAGTGTTTAACTTCCCGAAAGTTAGATAAGGTTTCCTAAATTATTAGAAAGACTTTTTGATTTCAGCTACGAATAAGGTGTTCGATATATGGGTATCTCGAAACTATTTCAATATATTTCTTTGATGATGTAAATCTTAAAAATTTATTTGCACTAAAGTGTGCAATACATCTACTTGATACAATGGCTAGGCGTATCGATTCATCTTCTTCAGTGACATATATAACGAACTCATTCAACTGACTAATGGGATTAGAAGGCTTGGTCAGGTCTGTCCTCATTAAAATAAAACCTCCGTGCTAATTTAAAACGTAAAAGGGATGAGGATATTTTAAGGAAAGCGAGTTAATTGCGAAACAGAAGATACGCCTCGGCAACAGATTAAGTTCGTTGGCGAGGATTCCTTTTTCAAACAAGATGGCGCAAGCAGGTTGAAATGAATGCTTCGAATCAATACCTTATATTCCGTCCTGCTTTCAGAGCTCTTTACACCTTAGATTTTTATACTGCTCGCAATAAGTCAATTGGATAAAACGCTAACGTTTTCACTTCTAATCACTAAAAGAGACGCACGAGGCGTTGCCCACTGCATCGAATTTAGACGTCACATAATTTTGGTGATCCACTTGGATAATTGAATCGATGGTGTCGGTGCCCAATTCCGATAGCCAATTGAAATTTAATTGTTAAGCACAGGCTGTTTAGCTTATCAAGGAATTCCGGACTATAATGGAAAATCGACAAAGGAAACTTTATTTTTTTTACTCTAAATGGAAGCTGATAGCCGTCTGGCCGCGTTCCTAATAAACTTTCAGCGGAACTTTTTTTCGTAATTTTAGACCTCGGAGTGGTAACCGTGGGATACGCCACTTTATTGGATGAGGGTCTTGGGCTCGTTACTGCATCGATGTGGAAATAATTTTCATTAAACTTCGGGTGAGTTTCCTTATGCCGGAGTTATCATCATCTCCACGCTTAAAGCAAGAGGAAATACACAAGGGAAAGTTGTGGGAGGATCTTTAGTAGAAATGGCCTTCAATAAGTACGTCGTAATATCAGAGTAATACTTCTTGTTCCATATTTTACGGCATGATTAAGGATAACTTGAACAATGAAGAGATTAAGAGACCGATATTTTCTTTAGTTTTTTAATATTTCGCATAAAGGGTTTCACTACAGTAATGACATCTTTTACGTAATATAGTGATTTTTAAACATTCATGCAAGCACCCTGCGAGTTTTCAAAATATTCAATCAAACCCTTCCCATTACATACTTTTTACGTTTTCTGCAGAAATAGTCTTATCGTTAGTTGAAAAGGGAACTATTAATTTTAATTTCTCTAGAGTAAATGCTTATTAAATCTTACGTAATAGTATTTTTAAATCGGGAAACATTGCTACGTAGTATTAACATAATGAACAGCATTGATATTACTGGACGAGCCCGTAAAAGTATCGTGTTTACAAGCTGTTTGCTGAAAATACATGAAACGTAATTTTTCGTGATCATATACTCCCTGAAGAAGCTTCTCATGCCCTTGGCTCAGAGACATACATGTATTATTTACTCACTGGTCAATTCAGCGATACACTGTTTCACTGATGTGATACCTCACCTTGCCTTACTATACAATTTATGAGGGTTTGTATGTAAATACTCAGAATCATTACTTACTTCACTTTGATGTAACCCAAAAGGAGCCCCTGTCAGTCGTAAAGGGTAGCGAATATACACCACCAGATCACGAGTATAAATCAAGTTCAGCGTGAGCTGTTAATTTTTATAAGGAGATCGATGGAAATCTTATAAAGATTTGCTTACCAAACAAACTACCTCAAAAATGCGTCCGTCAGATTTTATAATTTTCTCTCAGAAATATGAAAGGCGTCATCCTCTTCGACCAGCTTTATGAATAGGTGCAGCCTCGTAAAAGCGAAAGAGATCTTCTTCCTTCAAACAGCTGCTAAATGTGAAATTTAATGAGGAAACACGGAAGCGGCATTATGATTTTGGAGTTCTCGCGACTTGAAAGAAGTGCGCATTGGCTTAAAATGACCATCAAGTCCTCTGATCCGCCCTTCCCGACGCGTTTCTCGCTGCTTCCCCTCTTATCCGTGCATATTTCCTCGACATCTTTCCACCATTAGGAGACTACGTACCCGTAGCGTTCTCCCCTTCTCTGTTTTTCCTTATTTCCGCAGGAACGTCATTAGACTCGTATCTTCTTGCTCCCATGACGGTGCAAGCCTCTGTTTTTCGGGACACCTTTTATCACTTTAAACAAAGGAGAGCGCAGGACTGGAAAAGACGAGGAGAAATCGCCGTGGCCTTTTGTTGGTTACTCTGGGGCCTCTGAAGGTAGTAGCCAACTGGAAATTATTTTTCCACCATGTGTGTTTTTTTCATTTTAGTTTTAATAATGATCTTTAGCATTTTTTTACTGCTTCAGCTGAGATGTTTCAATTTTAGACCATATTATCATTCTAACCCTATTTTATTACATGATACGTTTCTTAACACTCACGTAGACCAAATTAGCTGCCGATACAATAAGAATTATCTTGCAAAGGCCTTTATGGTTGCCACGATATTAAAACGTCCTATGTAAGAAACATTAATTTCTTACATATGATATTGAACTCAATTATTGACTTTAGATGATCGATAGCAGCCTACTTTACTTTAAAATCTATCTCCTTCCTTACTTGCCAGGAATTCTTCAGTGGTATTGAAATGAATGAAACACAAACGTTCTCATTAGAGGTTTAAAAACACTCCGTAAGCCGTCTTTCGGTAAGAGGAACTCGCGCTTAGAGACAAACGGGAAGCTCCGGATTACCGATCAAAAATATAAATTATGAAACAGTGCATTTACCCGCACGAAGTTTTTAGTCAACTTTTTCATGCATTTTGGTTTATTCCATATGAAATCCACATATTTCCTTACTCCCAAATTGTATCTTTTACTTTTCACCATGTAACTTCTAAATGATATCTTTTAAGATACGGAATAAAACAAAATCAGATATTTATTACTGCACTGAATGAGCAGTATTGAAGTGATAAAGTGATGTTCAATAAAGTGATGTTCAATACTTTAATTAGTATTTACACATCTACGTAAAGGAACGATTTACTCGTGTTTCAGTCAGTGAAACAAAACTATCGGCTGCTAATTTAAAAGTGACGTTTATTAAAGTGAACATGAAACAACTCAAATTAAATCAGGAATGTTTTAGAGTTTGCTGAAATAATAGGTGCTAAAAGTTGTGGAGAAATTCGATTGGAAAATTAGCGGAGAAGGATGGGGGAAAGAGGAAAATTGAGGTGCGTTACTTTTGCGAATAAAATTAAAAATAATATCCGACAATGCTCTGGTAAGGTGGAAAGTTTTTCCTGACAATGAAAGACGGCGATTTTCAGTTAAAAATTGTTTTCTTTTTCTGCATAATCTCCCTTGACTTCAACACACTTTGTCCAGCGTTTCTTCAACATCAGTATTCCTTCCCGGAAGTGAGAGTCTGGAAGGCTGTGAAAATATCCGTCTACGGCCCTCTCAACTTCTTCATTTGAAGCGAAGTGCTTCCCAGAAAAAGATTTCTTCAAGTTTGGGAACAGATGGAAGTCTGAGAGTGCTAAATCAGGAGAGTAGGGGGGATGGTCGAGCAAATCGTACCCCAAATACCGTAGTTTTCCCATCGCCAACGCACCTTTGTGAGCAGGTGCGTTGTCCTAGTGAAAGATGATTTTTTTTTCTTCTTCAAGCCAGGCCTCTTCTCGCGAGTTTTGGCATCCATCTGGTAAAAAAGGTCGGAGTAATATTCGCCTGTAATTTTTCTGCATTTTTTAAGGTAATCAATTAACAGGATCCCTTTCAAATCTTAAAGCACACTGGCCATGGCCTTTCCTGCAGATACGATCGACTTCGCTTTCTTTAGTGCTGAACCACCGGCTTCCACCCACTGCTTCGACTGCTGTTTCATTTATGGCTTGTAGTGGTGGACCAATGTCTCATCCATGGTGACAAATCGCCGCAGAAAGTCTGTGCTCTCTTGAATCAGTCCAAACACTGCTGCGAAAATCGCTTGCACATTTGCTTTTGATCGGCATTCAGCAAATGCGGCACCCACCTTGCGCAGAACTTTCGCATCCCCAATTCTTTGTGCAAGATGATTCGCACCCTTTCTTCCGATATCCCCACGGCCTCAGCTATCTCACTCACCTTCACTCACCTTCACTCACCTTCACTCACCTATCGTCCAACACGATATCGTGCACCTTTTCGATGGTTTCCGGTGTGGTTGCGGTTTTTGGCTGTCCTTCACGTTGGTCATCTTCGAGGGATGTGCGACCACCTTTAAATTCAGCAGCCCACTTTTTAACGGTATTGATATTGAAGGAGCAGAGTCCCCGTACACTTTTGTCAACTTTGGATGAATTTCTTTAGGGGTTAATCCATCCAAAACGAAGAAACGCATGACCGCACGATATTCAAGTTTATCCATTTTAACGAAAAACACGAAAGACGTTTACTGCAACAATACATGTAAACAAACTACTTGAGAGAACAAGTTGAAACTTGTCCTACGAACTAATGACACGTGCGCCCAGGCAGGGATCCTAAATTTTCGCTGATTGGAACCTCTGTGTCAGCCCGAGAACTTTTCATCTTATCCAATGATAATATACTAATCCTGAAGTGCAGGAAAGGTCGCGTTTCTATTACATTACTCATGTCTAGTTTACGTCGAGGAAACCTTTTCGAAGTAACGTGCCAGAATATTTAAAAAATTGAATACTTTACTTTTGACTCTTTATCTAATTGAAAATTTAATTTTACTTTAAATTAATGAAATTCGCACGTACGTAAACATTTTTCAATTAAATTTATTGATGTTTTGGTATATCCAAAAAAAAAGAGTAACAATAGCGGATTATATACATGAATTGTACGTTTATTTGCCTTCCTTTCCAGCAATAACATTATCCGTCTAAGTAGGGCGTTTTGAACTTCACTGCCCACATTGACTTAAATTCTTTTTCTCTCTGATTACAATCTGTCGGTGAACCGTATAATAACGAAGAAAGTTTGCCGGATCGGATTATCTTGATGACGTATTATCTTTCAGTCAAAAAGTGAAATAGGACGTTAAAATTTTTAAAATGCCCCACTAACATTACAATATTGCTCAAATGAAAAATCAGGATGAGGAAGATGCTAATCAAATGTATCAAAGATAACACAAATTAATTTATTATTCTTATATTTATTTTCTTATATTTTACTAATTTTGGATAATTTTCAGCCTTGTCCTGGCTTTCATCTTCTGGAGAGTTTTTATTTTACCGAGAAATAAGTAAACATGCCGATATTGTATGACTTTGATACCTCTTCTGTTAAAGTTTCACCAATAAGTAATTCTATCTTCTATTTTTTCTTAAAAGAGCGTGGTTTTCAGTAGAGAAGTTATCACTTTGGGATAGAAGTGCATTACTTTTGAGAACTAGACTACTCTTTGTCTATATTTGACCTTTCCAGTATGTTGTATCCGTTTCTCCTCTGGCTCCTTCGTAATTTCAGATAAGACTTACTCCGCTACCATTGTCAGTCCTTCCGTTCTCCATTCCATTTTCTTCCCCTCCCTTTCTCCCTCTCTCCCCTTCCTCTCCACCCCCAATCCCCTTTCCCTCGGGCACTACGGCCAATGAGAATCGTCGCCGCTTGCAACCCACACAACTTCGTTCCGTTCTAAGAGGGAGGTTTCCATCCTTCATCTGGGATTTTTGCGTTTTCCTTCGTCTGGCGAAGGTCTCAAAGCTGCATTTTTTTCGACCTAGTCAGTTTTCTGCACTTTGCCCCCGCTTTCCCTCTTTGCACAGTTGAATTTGTCTGCGATCCATCGGCGGCTCGGAGTGAAAAAAGATTAACGGCTCTCAAAGGTGAGTCATTATTATCGAACTGAACGCTCCTTTATTTTCTTACGCTATCCGATAAGTTCGTGCCGTAGTTCATTTGCAGACGTGCACTAAAGTGCGCAAGAAAAAAGGAGATCGGGTGCATCCGCGCGATAAAAGTATTTTAACATTCTCTTTTGTTAGAACACGCACTGGCTACCCGTACAACCGGAGAAATACGGTAGATGTCAACGTTTACCATATAGCAATTCTTATAAGCCATGAAAAACGAAATTTAAATGCATTTGATCTGCCTGCAACAAGAAGAAAATTAATTGAGGTATCTTTTGAGAGTAAATGAGGATAACATTGTTTGAGAGTCTGAGGGATAATAACTCCCACAGCCTCTGATACGAGGTGCTCTTTCTCGTGAATGTTTGTTTTAAACGTGTTACTGAACTATAATGTCTATTCCAATGCCTACGTTCACAAAAAAAAGACAGAGCTTCATTGCTCGGTTTTCATTTTCAGAATGTGTGTCACATCCAAAACTTACAAAACGTGTTCTCCAAAATAAGGAGGAAATATCGGTCGAAGCTTAAACGTTTTACTGCGAAGAATTGAAATGAGTTAACACGAGCTTTTAATATGTTCATGGTGGTGACATAACAAAAAGTGCTGTGAGGCTAAAAATGATTCGTCACAAAAAATGCTAGGCAACCTCCAATATAATATATAGGAGTGCAGTATTCATCATATATTTACACTATAAGTTTCTCGGAGTTAATACTAATATGACATTCAATTCACATGTCACCCTAAACCATTATTTTGGAATATTGATTTCGTGGCAAATTGAAGAGTGTTCTGACTTTAATTTATTACGTATATATATATGATAAAATTGAGCTGTTTATTTACGTTTAAGCTGCCATTGAGACTTAGCGCCCCCAGTTTATCACACGAGTGGAATATGCATTTAGTATGTAACCTTATTAGTAAAAGATGTCTGACATTTCTCAAGTCAGAAATGACTTTTCATGTTAATAAAGTGTCGTCATTTTCCGCTATCTCTAAATGCGTCAGAATTGCGACAAGGATTATGTTTTAGTATAAAAATNAAGTGTCGTCATTTTCCGCTATCTCTAAATGCGTCAGAATTGCGACAAGGATTATGTTTTAGTATATAAATAACAAAATTTTATATCAAGATATGTTGAAATAATAGACGGAGTTAATGCTCCTATTTACAGTACTTTTAACCAACAACTTTGAGAGGAAGGAGGAAGATATTGTAACTTTAGTTGTTTAAGTTTTCCCTTTAATGAAGTTTATTTTAGGAAAAGTGAATTACAATCTCCGAACATTAAATAGAACTATTTCATTAAACTGAAAGGTAAAATGTTGAAAATAACTCTAAGACAGGAATAACGTAGAGATCCTTTCAATATCTGTAGAGATAAATTTCCGGAAAGAAAAAGAGAGAGAGAGACTTGACTTGTTCTTTATTTTACCTGGGGCAGATGAAGTCTTGTGGCCCCCTCTTCCCCTGCCCCAGGACTCTCTTTTTTTACAGCCAAGTGCAATAACAATGGAGTATATACATAAAAAGTAATTCAAACAGTCGTAAACATATTAAAACCAGTAACAATGCAATCCAAATAATTAAATAATTTGCAGAAAAGAAGACTTGACTTGACTTGTTCTTTATTTTACCTGGGGCAGATGAAGCCTTGTGGCCCCCTCTTCCCCTGCCCCAGGACTTTTTTTACAGCCAAGTGCAATAACAATGGAGTATATACATAAAAAGTAATTCAAACAGTCGTAAACATATTAAAACCAGTAACAATGCAATCCAAATAATTAAATAAATTAATAAATACAGAGGATATAAAATATAAAAAATAATTAACAAACAAAATAACAAATCAAATAGATAACGTAACAAGGTTAAAAAATAGATATAGATCGCAGAAGTTAAAATCACGGATTAGTATGCACCGTAGAGTTTTGAGTAAATAAATATGTATCACAGCCTAGCTTGCACCATAAAGTTTTAAATAAATAGATAAATATCACAGTTAGGGGAATAAATAGACAGATAAATAAATAGATATAAATAGATAGATATCACAGCATTGTCGTTGGTTAAATAAATAAATAGGGATCACTTCCGGTTATAACGCTCGCTAAGTACCACCATAAAGTTTCAGGAAGTGGGCTTCCGTCCTTTTCCTAGTACAGTTGCGACGGACGTCGACCGGGAGGAGGTTGTATTCCCTCGCGAACGTAGCGGAGAAGGAACCCCCCATCCTGGAAGTCCTGTGTTGGGGGACGACGTACGATGAGCATGCATTCCTCGTGTCGACCCCGTGCACCGCCCCCAGGAGGTTGAGACTCCCCGCTATCGTCGGAGGGGAATTGGCCTTCTGGACCTTGAGTCCGGTGGCGATGATGGCCGCCTTCTTCCTCTCCTTCATTTTGAGGACCCTCTCCTGCACGACCTCCGAGGAGGCGGTCGTGCCTGACGGAGTCGTAGGCCTTCGACAGGTCGAGACCCACCGCCAGGCAGAGCCTCCTCCTATCAATGGCCCCCCTGATGTCGTCGAGCACCCCTACGAGTGCCAGTTCGGTGCTGTGGTGCCTCCGGAAGGCAAACTGGGCGGTGCTCAGCGCCCCGACGGATTCTAGGTGCGCCGCAATCTGCCCCAGGACGATCCTGTCCAGCGCCTTTCCGAAGGCGTTCCCCACAGCGATGGGCCTGTAGTCCCGGCAACTCGCAGGGTTGGGGACCTTCGGCAGTGGAATAATGAGGGCCTCCTTCCACTCCGCAGGATATACTCCCCTCGTGAGACAGGCGTTGAATAACTTCGCCAGGGGTCTCTTTAGTGCGGGGAGCAGAAGCCGGACGACTTGCGGCCCTATGCCGTCCGGACCAGGAGTCCGGGAGGTTGAGGCCTTCGCCGCCGCCTCTACGGCACCCTCGGTGACTCTGGAGAAGCGGAACGTCCCCAGACACCTGGGACGCGATGGCAGACTGTTTGTGGCTGCGACGCCGGCGGGGGGGACGACGAAGCTGTCCAGCAGGAGGGCGGCCGGGACGATCGGCTCCCTCGGCGCCTCTCTCCGCAGCCCGCCCTGTGCCCGGATCGTCTTCCATATCTCGGAGGCTCCCCCCTGCGTCACCTCCGCGAACCATCTCCCCCTTGCGTTTCGAATATCCTGTTTGGTCCTATTCCGAGCCTTCCGGAAGTTCTCCCAGGCCGTCTCGGTTTTCGTCTTGCCGAAGACTTTGTAGAGGCGGTCCCTCCTCTTCATGGCCTCCCTGATGGTCGAGTTCAGCCACGGGGCGGCGGGTCTTCGTAGCCTCCTCTCCCGCAGGGATGCATGCTTCTCCAGAGTCGAAAGGACGGCCTCCCGCACCCTCACCGCCTCCTCGCACGGGTCGCCGCCCTCCGCCACCTCGTCCAGTCGCAGGAGCTCCGCGTCCCCGAGGAGGGAAACCAGGTCGACCCGGCGGAGGTCTCTGGATCTGACGGTCCTCGGCGGGGCCCTCGCGACCTTCAGCGCGAGGGTGCAGCGGATCAGGTCGTGGCGGGAGAGGCCTGGGGCCGCTCGCCTTTCGTGCCTGATCACATGGCTCGGGTCGTCGACCACCACCAGGTCCAGGGTGTTGTGAGAGGTGGCGGTGTGGAAGGTGGGTTCTCGGGAGACCACCGATAGTCCGTGGTCCCCCACGGCTCTCAGGAAGGCGCGGGCTCCGTGCGTGTCCTTGTTGATCGGAGATCGTCCGGTTCTCGCCGCCGAGAACCGGGCCAGCACGGACTGCGGAGCCGTTGGTTTGGGTGGACAGTAGGCCACCCCGACCAGCATCTTCCGGCCGCCCACCGCCACCTCCAGGAACAGGTGTTCCTCCCGCTGGACCGGTGAAGAGATGGATCGGTCGACCACCCTCCCGGTGAGCCCCGCGCGGACGTATATGGCGACCCCGCCTCCGGCCCCGTAGCCGCGGTCGTTCCGGAAAAGGTCGTATCCCGGGAGGGAATAAGCGGCGTCGGAAAACGCGGGCCACAGGTGAGTCTCCGACACCGCGATGAGTTGACCCTCGACCCCCTCTGCGAGACGCACAAACTCCCCCTAGTGTGCCCGCAGGGATTCCGCGTTGACGTGGACCACGGCTAGGGAAGTGCCGTCTTTGTCCTGGCGATGACGAGACATTATTGGAGTTCCTCCTTCAGGCGGGCTATCAGGGAGCCTATCCTCTTCCCCTGTTTACTTTGCCGGTCTTTCCCGGACTTGCCCGCCTGCATGGTTGTGATCCTTTCTAGGAACGCCGCCGGCTCGATCCCCAGACCATGCAGGAAAGGAACGGCCTCAGTATGTCGTCCCACCTCCCGGACGGCCCTCCTAAAGAGTTGATCCGGGATGCGGTCGGTTGTGGGGTGGCCCAGATCCTCCGGGGCGCCAGACTCTCCCGAAGTGGTGGAGTATGCGTCGTCTTGGTCCGTGTTCTCCTCCTTTTCGACCAGCGCCCTTTTTGCCGCCTCTTTCGCCGGCGACTCCCTGCCGCGCTTGGCGGCGCGCTGCTCGGCGGCGTTGGTCTCCATCGGGATATGCTCTCCGCTCTCGGCTCCGCGCTCTTCGGGGTGCGCCTCTGGAACCGGACCGGCGGGCTCCTCCGACGGGTTGGTGGTGGTTGACCCGGAGGGAGCGGCGTCCCCCGCGACGCTCGTCGGTTGAATGTCGGCGGGCCGGCCCGGGGCCGCCGTCGACTGCTTTTCGGACGCCGATGGCGTGGGTTCCTCCTCGGGCGGCGGGGTCGACTCCGGGACGCTGGTATCCCCGGCCTTGGCGACCTCCGACGGGCGTCTCGGGCTGGAGCAGCGACCCTCGTGGTGCCCCCTCCTCCCGCAGTTGGCACACGTATGGTCGTCCAAATTAAGGAACACCGTGTGGGTGGTCCCGCCGTGTGTGATGGGGATCGCGATCGGCAGGGAACCGAGGCTCTCCACCATCACGTGGGCCACCCTGCGGAACCCCTTGACGTGTGCGAAGAGGGGGTTTGAGGAGGCCGCCCGGCAGAAGTTGATCTGGCCGACGACTCGGCCGTATTTCCCCAGATGGTCCTGGAGGAGCCTGCCGGGGATGTCCGGGATGGCGTTCGAAAGGAAGATTCTTGTGCACCCCAAGACGTATTTCCGGAAGGGGATGGCCGTACCCTTGTGGGGGATGGGAGGTGAGGCCGCTACCCTCTCCGCCATCTCCTCCGTCTTGAGGTACACGCACATCCTGTTGTTGCTTATTCGTGACGCATACATGATATATCTTGCGTCCACCAGGCTGGTGAGGGCGACGAGGTAGTCCTCGAGACCCAGGCCGTCGATTACTTCCGCCACCACGGCGGTCCTCTTGTCCGCCCCTCCGTCGGAAACGACGTCCACCCGCGATGCTTCGGGCGCCGGGTTGCTCCGCGTCACCGACGCGTATGATGGTGTGGTAGCCGTCGAAGGGTTGCTGGCCGTTCCGACGGAGGTAGATGGGGAGTGGTTGGAGGTGGCAGTGGTGATGGTGGTGTTGGAAGTAGTGATCGTAGTGTTGGAGGCATTGGTAAGGGTGGTGGTTCTCGGCGGGGACGCGGCGCGAGCGCCGTCCCCCGACCGTGACGTGGAGGCCATGGTAGGTGGCCCCACGTTAATCCTCGTGGATGGACGAGGAAAACAAATTAGAAAAGCTCGTGGATTGACGAGGAAAAGCAAAATAAATAGTGAAATAAACAAAAGAAAAAAGGAAAATAAAAATACGCGCCCCGGTCGTGGCGAACCTGCGATCCCGCGGCGCGAGAAGCTACTTCTTAAATAATGCGATCTATATTTTTCAAATATTATTATTATTATTATTATTATAAGTACAAATGGAAAACTAGTCCGGTGGTAACAATATAAAAGTTAAACTACTATTTTACTAAAAAACCATATAAACTACCATTTCACGAAATACTTCTCATTCAGAAAAATTTCACCTTCAAAAAATAATTCCCATCCAGACTTACTACCATTTCACAAATTATAGTCAGATACAACATCATATTTCAGTGAGATACAAAATCATACAAGTTACAATCCCTTTAAAGTACCTTACCACAATTTTACATAAACCATTCCCATCCAATAAATGGTCGTCTAAAACACAAGCAATTCACATGCATATATACAAAATAATTATATAACTGTTAAATTTTTACATCTATTTTTAAATTCTTTAATAGTTTTCGGTAAGGGTTTCAGCACTCCTTCAGGTAACTTATTCCATTCTTTTATTCCTCTATTGATGAATGAAAATTTCGCTGCATTCGTCCTTTGCTTCCTTAATTTTAATTTAAGTTCGTGATCACCTTTCCCTATGTAGCTTGGTGTTTCCATTCTGCTCTTCAGTTCTTCCCAAGTATCACCGCCTTTTCTAATCTGAAATACGCCTGCCAATCTTGTAACTTTTCTCCTTTTTTCTAAAGTCTCCCAGCCGAGGATTCCTAGCATTTCCTTAACGCTGTCCGTCTTCTTGTGCCTACCCAATACATATCTGGCTGCCTTTCTTTGAACTTTTTCAATTTTACTTGTATTTAATTTGTCGTGCGGATCCCAGACATTAGTTGCATACTCTAAAATCGGCCTCACAATTGTTTTGTACCCTAATTCCTTCGCCTCTTTACTGCTTCCCTTTAAGTTTCTCATTACATAGTGGAGAGTTTTAAGAGCTTTCGACACAACTTTATTTACGTGTGGTCCCCAGTCCAAATTTTTCGTTAGTGTGACCCCTAAGTATTTACATTCATCCACCCTTGGAATAATTTCTCCATGTAATTTATAACTAATCTGTCTTTTCCTTCTCTTGTTTGTGAAGGTTATATGTTTACTTTTCCTTGCGTTTATTTGCATTCCATTTGATTGAGCCCACTTCTCGATTAACTCTATATCTCGTTGAAGTACACTTGAATCATCCTCAGATTTTATTTCCCTATAAACTATGCAATCATCTGCAAACAGCCGAATTCTGGACGAAATACTGCTTGGTAAATCATTTACATGAATTAAAAAAAGCAATGGTCCAATGACACTTCCCTGTGGCACCCCGGAAGTAATTTTGATGTCTTCAGAGAAGCTATCGCCAACTTTAACACGCTGAGTCCTACCTATTAAAAAATCTTTTAACCAACTTTTGACCCTGTCATCTATGTTTAATTTTTCAATTTTTGTTGACAGTAGATCATGCGGTACCGTGTCAAAGGCTTTATAAAAATCTATAACAATACTATCGACCTCTTTTCTCTCATCTAGCGAATCTGCTATATCCTGGCATAACCCTAACAGCTGTGATTCGCATGAGAACCCTCTTCTGAACCCATGCTGGCATTTACACAGCCATTTGGTATCCTTCCAAAATTTTCTTAAATAATCTGCTAATATTTTCTCCATTATCTTACATACTACTGATGTTAGGCTGACCGGTCTGTAAATGTAAATAATAGCCAGATTAAACATAACCGCTCCAAGAAATATCCATTACTTCAACTGCATTCAAACACCAAAATAAATATCACTGTCAAGAGTTATTTGCTTCTATCTCTTCTCTAACTCTTCTCGGAAACTTTGCAAATTAGAAAAAAATCAACGAAGTAAATGAAATATACAAGTTTGTCCTTCATAGAAGTAAAATTACGTTTAATATTACGTCTAAATAAAATAAATATTCGAATTGATCAAACCCGAACGATGAATGCTCGTTGGATATCGGAATCTATTCTTACCTTTTTCTTCACTGTACGGTATCCGACAGAGAATGATTTTTCAGAAACGAGATATGTCTCTCCTAGATTCTCAATTTTTCAATTCAAAGGATTTTTAATACAGGTAACTTTTTGATTTATGACTACCAAAATTTCTATAAAATTCCCGGTTTGTTTGAATACTCACCGTAATTGTTATGAATCAAATAATAAAGCAATAATACCAACGGATCAAATTAGTTTTCTCTGAAGTTACAGTTCAGTGAAGCTCTAAAAGTAGGATTTTCTGGAACAACCGAGAGATATTTCTGTGAATATCACGAAATGAAAGCACTCCACTCAAGACACTTTGTTCTATTTAACCATTTAGATAACAATTAGTTTACTCAGGATATTATGATACATTATTAACTTTTATAGTTAATGAAATACTTAATTTAGGCCTCTAAAAGAGAAACGTCTCGATGCGGCCGAATCGATGATAAAAAGGAAGAATTTTGTCATTGAAGGAATGAGTAGGATTTCTAAGGAAGAGATTAATGCGACAACTTAAGCTTTGAATAACAGTTTTCAACATAAATTTTGCTTTATGTAGAAAATCGATCATAAAGTATGTGATGTATCTGAGAAATAATGAAAAGTTTTCGCGTTATTGCAATATCATTAACATATACCGCGTACTATACCAGCGCATGAAATTCGAAGAACGTTTTTACGCGTATGACACGGATCGCTCAATGATTTAAAACTCTGCCGAGGCTCCTTTGGACGCAATTTTATGCACGGAAACGGGATTGCAGCAACCCTGCTAAAATAATGTTTCGCACTAGTCCATCTGAAATTGCAAATAGGAGTTCGGAAAATGCAGCTGCCACAATAACTCGGAGAACTCCATATCGCAATTTGCTCCGCACCAAAACCATTTCAACGAATCATTGTTTTGTGGAATGGGAAGCGGTCGGCGATCGCTTTTTGTCTTTGTGAACGTGCATTTCGTAGTGATTTCTCTCTTTCCGTACCTCACAGTTAATAGGAGTGAAGAGGAAGCGGGAATTGGAAATAAATAGGATAGAGCAGGAAGAGGGAATAAAAGGGAAAGAGAAATCGAAAAAAAGATACGGAACTTGTAACATTTAAGGCAATATTTAATTAATATACCTCAAGGCTTACTTTACTCAGGAAGAGCAAAAATACAAATATGAAAATATTGAGATCTCCAGAGAATCCTTCGATTGTAGTATCAAGTATTCATCTGGATAGAAAAATAGCATCGAGTATAAACATCTCTTGGAATATCAAGGAGCATTTAGCAACATATTATATATATATATATATATATCCCTTCTCTGGACTACAACCTTGTCGTGGTGGAAGGGCTTGCGTGTTCCTATGACCTAGAGAGCGTAACTGGCGGGAANGAAAATATAACAGCCATATAGAGTAGAGTTGGTTGGTTGGTTAGTTAGTAATCAATCACAGATTTAGATGTTTATATATAATACTTAGTTTTTAGTTTAGTGTCGGACACAGAAACAAATGGACTACAGACAGAAAATAACACAAATTACTCCTGTAATTCTAGAAAAGACGCTTTCAGAGGATTCCGGATCACTAAGTGAAAAAGACAGCTTTAAAGATAGGATCGATCGATCCGTAACTCTTAAGTGTATCACTGTGATCTAGAGATAATAATAGGAAAAGTAAATAGGAAGAAGTTCGAGCAACTCTATTATCGAAAAAATCCCTATGTAGCCCAGACAGTTTCTTGATTGTGCTTTTTAAAGAATGAGAAATTATATGTATATAATGGAATGAGAAAATAGCCGAATATGACTGAGAGATCGTAAACGATGTTTTCTACGAGACATAACATATGAAATTAGGATATGAATGATTCTGTGCTAGCACAATTTTAGTAACTGTCATTCTACTGAAAAAAATTCGTAATTAATGGAATGCAAATAATTGAAGAGCAGCTAAAAGTAAGAGAATGAAAGGAGAGATATGTGTGGTGTTGATAGAATAAGAAGCTGGATGGAAGGAAAAAAAGAAAGTTTTAGTGGAATGCGAGATGAAGCACCGTACTATTCACTTTTTGATGAGTACATAATGAAGAGATATAGAGCGCATAAAACAGAATTTGAGCGAGTGAGTGGCTTGAAATTTGTATACTCAGTTCATTTTACTCCTTTTTACGTCACGTCGGAAATGCGATTTCGATTTAAAGAGCCCATTTCCTGTGAAAGAAACTTAGAGTAAGTTAAATATTAACAAACGTGGTCAGAGATATCAGATATCAAGTCTGGGAAAAGAAAAGCTTAAAATAAGAAACTACTTGACTATGAATATATGTACTTCTTCCACACTTCATCTGTTTCCCGCTGACATTTATTCTTTCCGAGAACTTTTAAAAATTCAATATCAAACACTACAACGCTTACATAATTTCAACGCTTCTCCATAATATAGGTTAGTCTCTAATTTTTATTGTCAGATATATGACTCTTTCGTGACCAAACTAAGTAATCAGTAGAAATAGTACTTCAGTAGAATAAGTGCTGATTTCAAGTAACGATACGTTTAATCTACTGTCTATCCCTTCCGATTTTAATTATCATCAAATCGTATAATTTCCAAAGAAAAATATAATTCCTAACTTAGTGATCGTAGTAAGAGTTTCTCAAGCCGGTATTTATACATCCTCCTAGTGCAACATAATTAAATTCGGAGAGCAATAATTTAGTTTTCCTTAATAACTCCAGAAGTAGGAATTTTAACTCTGTATTTAATTAAGATAATTCCACGAAAGAAACTTGAGAAAATCCAGGGTAGTTTTTTGATGAAATATTTCGTAGAAACATGCTATTGTTTTGCCCTGATCCGTCATTTTAGCCTTACAACAATATTATTTGAGAGGTTATTTGATATATCCTAATTCTTAGAGATTTTAAACGCTGAAGGATAAATACTTAGTACCTTTTCAATATTCTGATTTGAATCCTACGAAACTTACTTTTTGAATTCTTTTCTACAGATCATGATGACAATTTCTCTTTCACTTATGTTTAAATATTTGTATGAGAACCTCCACGTCAGCGACGTATTCTTAAAGGATACATTATTTTATTCAATTTTTTTCTTACAGTGAAAAAATGACTAACTTTAATAAGAATAGGAGAGTAACTACTACATATCGTTCTATATTAGTTCTAAAATCACATAAGTAGTTTTCCCGAACTTGGTCAAGTTGAGGAACTTATTAAAGTGCCATTGCATTCAGTGGGACACTTATTCTTATGTAGTATACGGATTTAAATTTATGCTTTCTAGTTTAAAATAATTTACCTCAAATTATTCTTAAGAATTTCATAAGCTATTCTTTAGAAATCTTCCTTATGTCAGGCAGTATCTTATGAATAATGCCGGACCATTTATTAAGCAACGTGCTTTGAATATAAACGTTCAAGGATAATTAAATGTAAATAATACAAAAAGACTGATCAAAAACATGTGGAGATGACTTTCTGATTCCTCGGTAAGCCATGCTGAATTATCAGATTTGATTTAGAAAAAGATTTTTCAAAAAACCGATTTTCAGAGAAACTGCCAAAGCTTTATAGAAGTGGAAGCAAAACATGTAGATTCAAGAAAGGGTATGAAAAAAGGATAAGTCACTAAAATATGAAGGAAGAATGGAGGTAGTAAAATGTGCCCATCACGTTTGCGAAAAATATAGATCAAAATGCCATTAAACCTTGATTTTAATTCATGTCCATTATCATAATCATAAAAGAAACCTCGATCAAAGATGTTTGATTAAGATGTAGCGAAATAGCCATCTAAGCAGCATTGTTTTTAATTTCCGTGTAGTCAGTACTTCTACCTCATCATAACATTTTTAGTTAATACGCTATTTATTACTTGGTTAAATTATTTATGTCCTATCTTTTAGCTCAGTTAATTTATCAGATTTACTCGTCTTTATTAATTAAATGCTAAAGTAAAAATTGACCATCACGACTGAAGATTGATAGCTAAACTAGATATATTTTGATAATTTTCGTTGAATCCTTTTTGCTGCTATTTAAGATCTTATTCAATGGGTTCCCGTTGTTTATTTTTATAAAAGACACTCGAATCAACCGTGGATGAATTTTTATTGGAAAATGAAACGATCCTCTAACACACAGCATTATGTTTCTTAATTGAATCGAAAGCAATTAAATATGAAGTCAAGCTAGCTTTTATATAAAGCTATTCATAAATTATGAGAAATATTGGGATAAATAAACCCTAATACTATGTCCGATTTCATATCGCAGAATGCTATTTCAATTTCACAGTTCAATATCCAGATCCAGATACACACTTTCACTTCCTTTCTCTCTTTCCCAATATATTCTAATTTTTTCATTCCATTTATCTTCGCATACAATGTACTCTCTCTTGGTATAATCAGAATATTTCTCAAACTGTAGCATCGCAACCTGCGAGTATCTCATTTTATTCATCCTTCTGAGTAGAAATTCTACCCTTATATTCGTAGACATCACCTTATCCTTCCCAATGAACCTCTTCACTCTCTCTTTTTATCTACTTATGAGCTATTATCTCTGCATATCATGCACTTCCCTGTATTACAGTATTACTATTTATTCTACTCACTGCAGTCAACTCCATCATCACACTAAAATACAATACGAGTGATATAGGTCGAATCTTTATTTATTATATGTCATCTGGTGTAAAATCTCTGTAAGAAAGAACACCTTAAATCGTAATAGAAAGTGAAAATTTATTAATGTACGTCTAAATTTAGATATTCACTAGTGGAAAAGGTGGAAAGCAGAGCGTAAAATAGAAAGAATGCCACGCTTGACCTATCGAAAGCTGCAGACAATATATCAAGTTGTGCCAATTTATTTGGTTTATAGCGAGTCATTTCAAGGGCAGAGTTTTGGAGACTGACACGAGAGTTGTGGAGATAACAATCTGGGACGTTCGCGGTGAAATGTGTAGGTGGCTCTGAGAAGGGCGTCGGCGGAAGGCAGTTGAGAAATTTCCCAATTCGTAACGTCCTATCTTTCACGTGGCAGCCCACTAAACATAAAATTCCATCGTCGATTATATTTCGAATGAAGAGAAGAGCGAAATGGAAAATATCACTCCGATGGTTCCATCGATTGATCCCTTGCCAGGGAATTGCATTAATTTTCTCGTTTGAAAATAACCACTGAGCTTAGTTGCTCACATTGCTAAAGGGATGGGAAATCTATTTGGATGCGAAATGTGTTTAAAATATTTTTCTATTGAACCTCTTTAATTCATTAGAACTATACATTTGCGGTAATGGTCAATTTTTAAATAGGAAAAACATTCGCCGGCACATCGTTTCCAGCCGGTACCACGTTAACACGTGATATTTTGTGTACTTTGCTAAAAGATTCCGCAAACCACCAGACCTTCTTATGAAGTATGATTCATTAATAATGACGGAGAAACTCCACACAAATATTTTAATCTTTCAATCCTGATCATAAGCATCAACATTGTCGGTATCAATTTAATTCGGAATAAAAATTAAATTCCTTAATATACCACTCATAAAAGACCTTCAAAGCCAATTTTATCACAAATGAAATATAAGTATGCAACTAGTAGAATTCTTGCCATTCTTTGATGACCTTCTCAGTGAAAAGTGGACCCTTCTTATGCTCCATTTAATAATACGGGTTATTAAGATGTTCAAATGCATTATGATCATTATCTTTCCTTCTACCACATATCTAAAGAAGTGTCCAAAATTTCCTCCTAAAATTAATTTATTTTCCAAAATCAACGTGATCCTATTTAAAGGATCTCCAATTTCGTCCAAATGGGTGGGGTAGAAAGAAGAGGAAAGAATTAATAGACGAAAGACTTTGAACCGTCGTTAATTTTAACGAGGTCTAATTTTGAAAAGTCGATTGGGAAAGGCTTTGCATTCCCAAAGGTAACAGAAAGGACGGAGCGGAAGTATATTGAAAACAAAGACCATTCAAAGCAAAGAAAAGTAGCAACTGAAATCATCAGAGCCAGATTAATTTGCGACGAAACATTTTGATGTATAATATTCGTAAAAATATGAATTTTATACGATTATTATTAAATATTTTCAGATATGATTTTAGATAAACATTATTGAAATTTTTTTTTATTTAAGTCATTATTTATAAATTAGAACATTTTTTCTCCTCAATCAGATGAAAAGTTTGATACAAATCTATGACTTTTTTATCCTGTATCGTCATTAGGTTTTTCATCTAAAATCGCCTTAACTAGAAATCCAAAAATGAAATAAGATGAGACGCCCTTGAATGAAATTGAATCTCTGTGAAGGTAAATGATAGTTTTCAAACCATTAACGGTAGTATCTACAGCAGAAGTGGACTAAGAACACACTCTTTTGGAATTATCAACATCTTTTGATCTGATTGGACGGGTAAAAATACCTGAAAGTAGGATGGAGAGAGAAAAAGAAGAATAAATTTGTAGGAGACAAAGAAACGGAGATATGTAATGTAGGAAGTCTATTATAGGTCTATATGCTTTGTTGCCACAATTTGTTTATCAAAGGGATTCTTACAGATCAATTAATTTTTAATGCGATAATTTTAGCAATTTATAAGATATGACAATGTTAACTGATTTTTTTGCGATAAATGTTTGATTCCTTGGTTTAAAATCATACTCTTAGCGTTCCTACATCTACTATGCAATGCTCTATTATTTACCATTTCTAAAATATGCCTTGTCTCGCAGATGCCTCAAGTTACTCAGAGAAGAATTACAATTATAAAAATGGCTTAATTTAAATAAATGGTCGATCTTATAGGATTTTTACTTCCGAGAATCTAACATCCATTAGTTCTGACCATAAACTTTAAGGTTGTTCCAATGGTTGTCAGCACACATAGAGATAGTTTCTCCAATTCAGCTTTTATTGTAGCAACTTTTTACAAACTTTAATGCCTTATGTTGCGCCTTTCCGAGTTTCGAGTAACACTTATTTCCGAATATTACTCTAAGCTTCCTCTCCTAAGACTAGAATTCCATCGGAAGCAACACATTCTATCTTCCACTGATAGACTTCTATCCACAAGGACTCCTCGATATATTTATTCCTTATTTGTGTCCCTAGGTGCTATTCATGACCGCAACACGAGAGGCTGTAAGAAACTCCTGATTCCCCAACAAGAACGGAAGTATTTCATAAATTATTTACAGACACAGCAAGTAACCTTTGGAATTCAATTTCTTCATATATAAAGAACTCATCCTAAATCAATAGTTTTAAGAGTAAATGCCACATTCATCTTTTAATTCAACAAAGCAGAACTTAAATAATTAGAACGTACCACTACTCCATTAAACCGATATAATTGCCCCACTAAATGCACACCATTTCTCATTTAGTTAAAAACCTTTCTTGTTCTTTAGCCATATACCCTGTTTTGGTCTGCCGTCACATATAATGTTAGTATATATGTGGCTGTTTAAGTATGTATTTAATTGTAAAGTAACTTAGATTGAAATTTCTTCGTTATTATTTATATTGTACTCAATGACAAGCCTTTATCTGGATAGGTGAAAAAAATGTTTATATTCAAATCATTTTTTACATTTCTTTTTTATATGATATTTTCTTTATCCATTTAATATTCAATTAACTTTTCTTATCTTGAATTGAAATTTTGATTACAATCTTGATCCTAACCTATTTTGGAAGCGTTGTATTTGCATATCATAATATTATTTTCTGATTTTTATGACAATTTATTTCTAGTTTTTATATTTTGTTATGAAATAATGTATTTGTACCATTTTGTTTGCTTTTCATAGATGATTTAACCTGTCTTTTCCTTAAAACTTAGTTAACTATCAGTAGATTTCGCAGGTTTTCACACTTTCCTTCTTGTAGGTGTTTTCTTTTCTTGTATTTTTTCCTAAGTTCTAACTTAGTTTTTTAAACCCCCTAAGTGTTTACGATTTTCAGTTTAGTTTTTCATCGACATAACACTGAAATCACTAACTGTGTCAAGTACTATTGAGTTATTCCTGGAATATCTTACAGTGATGTTCATCCTTTTTCTTATTTTTCTGCGGAATATGTTCGATTCCAATTTACGTTGCCCTCTGCATTAGATTTATTCAGTAAAGAGTCTTATATTTACTGAAATCCGACGAGAAGGACAAAAACCGGTTGTTTTGACTCAATTTCCATAACATGGTTATTATTTCGAGAATGCATTTTATCCTGTAATGCAAAAGTTGAGGCGGAGGCTAAGGATTTAACTAAACTCGTAAAGAAAAATCTTCTCTTTCATGAAATAATGAACTGATCTTGTCCTGAACCCTATAAATATATCGTGGAATAGCATTTATATATAATAATTCTTATACTCTTTAAGGAATCAAAGTATGGTTTTAAAACAGAGCATTTCTCAAAAAAAGTACTAATTTATTGGATCAATGATATTAATATACAATTAAGTAGTCGCGTCTTTATCGAGAAAGTTTTCATATAAAATTTAGGTACTGATAGATGGGTCAGTAAAATTAAAAGAGCCGTTAGAAAAATGTTAATCGTTTCTCCTTTATTCTTGAAGCTTAATAAATTCACAATCTCAAAAATGATCCTACTGATAGCAAATTTTTAAAACAATAAAGAAAGTAAATATTTGTTATTCCATCTCAAGATTCCATTTCTAATCCGAGAATTTTATTCAAGGCACGAGGAGGACTGGTGTAATAAACGGACCACGTCACTCTTTTATATTCCAAAGGAATCGAAAGAGGGTCATAATGTAAACCCATAAAACTGAGAATGTTTTTGGTTCCCTAAGAGCGATTATTAGTGATATATAGTTTTATGTAATGTTCAGATGTGATGGCCTGCAATGATGGAAATATTCTGTCTTTGGATTCAATACATAACCAAAGATAAGAACGAAATATTCCGTCAAGAGTGGTAGTGATAAGCCTATTCATCATTCAGGGCCAAATATGTATTTTATATTTACAACATATACGCAAGAAATTACTTTACGACTAAATCGTATCGCTACAACCCCATATATCTCACAGAAATTCCTTTAATTTTCAATTTTCATTCTCCATTCAATAATAATGGAGAATGATGATCTTTGGAGAGGAGCCCCTTACCATTTCCCACAGAAACAGCAACAGAGCGACACATGAGTGTACTGCGGGCTGCATAAGATTGCGGCGCTACTACGGCTACTTATTACGTGCAGCTACTGGAATGGAATATCTTCAAGATCAAGGCAATTTCTATGAAAGTATTCTAAGGATACCAGATATACTTTGCAATTATAATTACTTATTTAAACGATTTCTTTTTGATTCTTAGTATTCGTTATAAATAGACAGTTTCTTGTGAAGTGAACAGGCATTTGGTTAATTTTTAACAATAATATCTTAATTAGAATTGAAATTTATTTTACGTAAAATAATATTAATCTTTACAATATATGAATAAATTACCGTTTCTGAAAGATGAGAGATGAAATCGGAAAAAAAAACATTCCAACTGACAGTTAATTGGTTGGTTGGTTGGTTGGTTGTGCGGATGATAAAGATAAAATGTAAATGTATTCCAGACAAGTCCGCTTTTTTCATATGAACGTCACGTGCTATATGATAGGGAAGGAAACGTGATAAATTAAATAAGAATACTTTGATANAAGAATCTCTGTCCTCTACTATTTTTAATATAAGTAATGTAAAATAACATTTCGCAGATGGGATTTTCTCGACTTTGACTTGTTCAGGAAATATTTTAGACATTTTTATGGTCGATGCTTAAATTTATTTTTGAACCATCAATTCAATGATTTGATTAGGCTAAGTAAGAATTCCAAAAAAACGATAGGAAGTTTAAAGAAAATCTAGAAAAATGTACGTCTTCTGGAAAAGTCTGAAACATCTAAAATATTTTTATTCTCCAACGAAGGACTCTGTAGAAATTTTATGAGAATTTCCAGCTCGAATTTAGTAGCTTTTATATCTTATTAGGACGAAGCTTTGGCTAAGCTGCTTTAGATAGATTTTCATTTCCGGGAAGCTAGTCTCATAAGTTTACGAAACGCTAAAATGGGAGAACTGCATTTACGATATGAGGTAATCAAATTATTCCCTGTTTTGAAATCTGCACTAACTGAATCATGCATTACGTTCATCTTCATAAGCGTTTCTATACGTTACATTTTATACTCTGGGTTCAACATCACAAACATTCAATCACGATTACTTGCATAGGTCGAAATTTCTAAGTGTATGTTTTTAATTTACATATTCATAAAGACTAGATAAATATCGTTGATGATACAATGATAGTTGTAAGAGTTTTATGGTTTAACATACCATCATAATAGTCGTTACGTATTTCAAGTATGATCTGACTGTATTAAATGCACTTTCATTCAATTATATCTCAGAAATGTATTATTTATTTAATAAGGTCGTTTATGCTAATTAGTATACTATTATATGAGTTTATTTAATATAAATTCGTATTAATTTTTATGCAAATTAAACATATGGTGTTAAAAGATGAGTAAAAACCGGATAGACAACCGCAATTCAAGTGCAAAATTTCGAATACAAGATGAAAATGTCAAAAAAATTTACTTTAAGCATTAATTAGCATTTAGATATGATACATATATGTATGTACAAAGATGGAAAATAGGAGATGGTATCATGAAAAAGGTATTTCAATTTAGATATTCCTTTTTCTGCGCAGACTCCATTGTTTTCAATTTTCCTGTCCTCTTTATTGGATATTGTAACTCTCTATGAATTATTCATTAGCATATTATACATGGACGGAAGGGAGATAACCTCATGCTTCTGAATAAAAGTGACACATAGGCAGAGGAATCACACTCACGATGGATTTATATACATAAAAAAAGTAAAGAGTGAATACAAAAAAGATAAAAGATCAAATAATCACATTGTACTGCGTTGTAGAATGCATAGTATCCAAGATATTTTATCGAGAGGAACCCTAGGCAATATATTTATATTAGGCGACGTCATGGGTTTTCTAGTCACATACTTATTTTATATGCGTTGCTGATTTAATTAGAAAGGAAATGAGGTAAAATAAATGTTTTGAATAGAATTAGAAAGTAACAGGCCATGTATTGGTCCACATAGGAGGAAAACCACTCAGTTGCATCCCTGTCTCATTAACTTAGCTGTAAATCACTTTTGATTCACTATCACAATATCAGTTAGTCTGTAGCCAAGCCTAAGTCAACAAACAGGTAAAATTTGAGAACTTTATAAATTTAGCGAAATTTATCGACATTAATTCTCTATTACTTCATAAAGCTGCATAAATATAAATGTCTTCTTTATTTTACACTCTATACTACCTTACAATCTCGTTTAAAAAATATTTCCTATCGATTATGTACCAAATAACTGGTTTAGGTGACTTTTATGAAAATAAATCAATTGCTGTATCAACTCAGTGAAATGAGGGGTCCGGTCGTTTCGCCCAAAGTATTTCGTCCAATGAACGTTTCACCCAAAAGACGGTTCGTCCATGGAAGTTTCACCAAGAAAAATTTTACCCAAGACTTTTCACGCATAGATTTTTCACCAAAAAGAGTAGGTTCACCTAGAGCTATTTCACCCAACGGACATTTCCCCAAATTTTATTTTGAAAATCGAGAAACGTGTATTCAAGATAACTCCATAAAAATAACGATAGTTACTCTCATTTTGAAGTTAAGTCAATCGACTTCAGATGGGTAAACTGAAAGCATTGATTACAAACGCAAAAAGTTATCCCGTTAGTAGATGTGAATACAGATAAGGCGAATAGCAATAATTAAACTATAGAAGAGAAATTAAGGTCATATTTGGCCCTATGTTTTCATTTATTTCGTTTTTCTTCATATATTTTTAATTTTTGTATTTATTTGTAATTACTCAATTTTTTATATACTAGATTAAGTTAATTTTGCAAAATACATTTTAAAGGATTGCTGGTTTAAAGGATTAAAAATTAGTGTAAAAGCTTTTGTCTTCATGTCTCGAGCAACAAAATATTCATTTATATATTACCTTTATATTCAGTATTATTTAATCGATATTAAATTCAGAGGTACCAAAAGCTGTGAGACGCTTACCGGTATTTCCTATGAAAAGTGCCAATGGAATTAGCTGGTCCTTTACAAATCATCCCCATAAAGCTTAACAAATGAATTTTAATGAAATGTGACAGACAAGATCAAGTAGAAGCACGGCAAAAGTATAGCTTTGAAATTATTAGTTAAATATTATGAAAAAGCAGTAAATTAGGATATTATGAGAGCCCGTGAGACGGCTAAATCTAGTTAATACGAAAATCTAATCAATTAGGGATCAAAGAAATCAAAGCTATAACGGATATTTATGAGGGAGTCGACCATTCCTTGAGATGACCAAGAGAAAATGTTCCATCATTAATCTGGCAGAGGCACACTCATTCATCTCAATCTCATTCTTCTGATTGGTGGCACCTTTTTTCCTGCATATTACTGTCCATTTTTCTCAAGAATTTCTAATTTAGTTAATGGTTTCAGTCACCATTTCGCAGAAGTTGCTTCCGATGACAACCAAAACCCCTTTATCCTTTACCAAGTGTCCTCGTAGTAAGAATCTCTGTCCTCTACTATTTTTAATATAAGTAATGTAAAATAACATTTCGCAGATGGGATTTTCTCGACTTTGACTTGTTCAGGAAATATTTTAGACATTTTTATGGTCGATGCTTAAATTTATTTTTGAACCATCAATTCAATGATTTGATTAGGCTAAGTAAGAATTCCAAAAAAACGATAGGAAGTTTAAAGAAAATCTAGAAAAATGTACGTCTTCTGGAAAAGTCTGAAACATCTAAAATATTTTTATTCTCCAACGAAGGACTCTGTAGAAATTTTATGAGAATTTCCAGCTCGAATTTAGTAGCTTTTATATCTTATTAGGACGAAGCTTTGGCTAAGCTGCTTTAGATAGATTTTCATTTCCGGGAAGCTAGTCTCATAAGTTTACGAAACGCTAAAATGGGAGAACTGCATTTACGATATGAGGTAATCAAATTATTCCCTGTTTTGAAATCTGCACTAACTGAATCATGCATTACGTTCATCTTCATAAGCGTTTCTATACGTTACATTTTATACTCTGGGTTCAACATCACAAACATTCAATCACGATTACTTGCATAGGTCGAAATTTCTAAGTGTATGTTTTTAATTTACATATTCATAAAGACTAGATAAATATCGTTGATGATACAATGATAGTTGTAAGAGTTTTATGGTTTAACATCATACGGATAAGTTTCTGAAGATGCACGCTTGCTCTTGAAATGAGCTCCTAGTAATATTAACAACTAAGATGTTAGATATTTGATAAATTTAAAGTTCCATTAAGTCATTTATAATGCTATGGTGTTTTTGATAAAATTTGATAAGTTCTCTTCCCTTGGTTTTTGGTATTTTTATGTTAAATCCAGATTAAATTGTATCAAGCCTCAAAGATGGGAGGTCATACAAAGGAACTTCTATTTTCATCATTCTCCCCAAAACAATAACTTAGACCTAGGATGACTTTAGATTAGAGGCTTTGATTTGCTAAAACCCGCATAGGGTTGTTACTTTCACACAAACTCTTGAATAACGATTTACCAATTACTTATTGAAATGAAAATATATTTTAATTTCAAATATGATCATAGGAAAATATATTTCTCAATAATTTATCATGTATCAACGTATGTTGTAATAAATAAAAATATTCATATTTATTATCAAAAAATCTTCTATAAATTCATACTCAAACTCAGCAACAATATTTTTAATAGAATTTTCTTTTAGAGGTAGAATAGGTAGATTTAAAAATAACTTGTTCCTAATGACATTCTCAAATATATTAAACCCTGTAGCATATTAAAAATGTTGAAAAAATTTAACCTATGCGAAATGAAGAGGAAATTATAAATAAAAATAACCGATCTTTCATCCAATTTCCTCCAGAAAGATCGTCTACCGCTCTTTATAGTGTCTGTAGAGTTGCTTTAAGATACCCTTTTCTATCCCTAGAACTGATTTCCGACCGTCAAAGTTTCGGCATTTACGGATCAAATACCAACGTGGAACATAACTTGGAGCTGCCTACCGAAACAAAACTTGTTAACTCAATCTTGATACCTCCTGGCATTTGCTGAGGGAAATGTAAACGATCGAAAATAGGAATCGACTGATCGACTAAAAGAGGAATTCTTGTTGCTTCGTCACGCTATAAATCCCTTAAAACTCTTCAAGCACGCATAGAAGGTGTTATCCTTCGACATCTAAAGTCTTTTACCTAAATAAAGACAAACAGTGCATCTGGTGAGTAACAGGTAACAAAAATCTACAAATAAAGATATCGAGAAATATTTGTTTTCATATAATCATCCTTTTAACTCTTAGATTTTATACGTGATATTTAATTTCCGCTAGTACAACGATGCTGCAAGTTGACATGCATTTCGCTTCCATGCATGCATGCAAGATGCATTTCGCTTCCAAAATATTTCCATACTTCATTTCATTGGCGAGAAAATTTTCTTTTCTCGTAAAAAATGTGAATTAAGGTATTTTAAAAAGTTATCAATTGCAACACGTATACCCTCATGCCAGCAGAAGAATGTTATTAATTCAAATTCATTACTTTGGATATTAACAGAAACTCATATTTCCTGACTGGCCATCGTGTGTATGATAGAAGAAAACTATAAACTTAATCATCATCTGAATCATCATAGAAAAATAACGCTTTTCCCTTTCGCGAATACGATACTAGCAAAAATTCGCAATCTACAAGTGCAATTATATTTAATGGATCTTAAAATGAAAGAGGTATTATAGGAAAATCAATAGGACTTCCGAAAACCATTGAAGTATCGTACCTTTCTAGTGACTTTCCCGTTAAGATGTCTTGATTTCCTGGTAAATGACATATTGCATACGCTTTTCAGCCCAATTGCTTAGACAAGGAAAAAACTGGGATTCACGAATGATCAAATGGTATTTATTGTCCTTTTTTGAAGCAAGTCATCTCATTTTTGCTTACTTTATTCTGTGTAATAGAGCTTTTTTTAGTTTGAATTATTTAGGCGGTGTGAAGATATTATTTTATCATCGAGGGAGTACCTTAATACAGGAATATCATTCTAACAATATTATTGCGCCTGAAATAGGCGAGCGTGTGGCAGAAACGGAGGACAAAGGTCAGTATAGAAAGAAATGTCAGAATTGGAAAAATAAAGGGCATCAGAGTTTGTTGGCATTTGTGTTTCTCGCGGAAAAATTTTGCATTCAAGTTTAGTTCCTCGTAAAAGTTTCGACATTTCGAAGGAATTACATGGTTCCTCGGGAGTTTTCCGCTCTCCGGCGTAATTCTCGTGAGAAACAAGGTCGGAGGTGAGGCCCTACTGAAAGCCCTCACTCCAAGTCACGTGATGGTTAGCGGAACTCTCAAGCTAAAAGCTAAGACGTTTAACAGCGGCTATTTTTAAACACGCATACACTTCAATTTGTAGAAAAGCGAAGAGTGGTCGAGGAGGAAATTTAAAAATCAGGGACGTAAACGTTACGGGAAAGCCATTGCATGCCGAAGATTGCGATGAATGGGCATGTTTAGGACATTAAACATTTTTGAAAGCTAATTCGCAAATTTTCCTCTGACATGATTCGTTCGCAACGCAACATTTATGCAACAATCTACTGTTAAAGGAAACTGTTAATGTTCTGCTAACAAGTTGTTCTTTTAATTCTATGGCATTTTTATTCGAAAAAAAAGACTTTTGTGGAATATAATGAGACATTATATCGAAAATATCTACATTGAAATTAAATAATATATACAATAAATATACTATCCATCCGATTTCCATAAATATATAGGCTATAATAAATAATACTCGTAATATCAGAAATTCAAACTTTGCCACGATACCGGTGTTGTCTTTTGTTTATTCTTCCTGTTTCTATTCATATCTTTGATCTCGGAAAACTTGCTTCATCAGTGGTATTTCGTTGTGAAAACGTTATCCTCTTTCCTGTTTCTCTAACTTTATTGATCTCATTTCCATTTTAGGGCTTTTACTAATTTTAAAATACTACTTTTCACAACCACATATGCTTAGCGTAGCCAAAATGGGTTAAAGATACCTGGATTTGCGGCCACAGATTTCTGTTTCATATAACTGTTTTTCCACTCCGATTTATCCTAAAAGTTTCATTAGACGCTTTTGCGGAGATGTAAAATGCCTCTCTGTTAGATTTACGTATCTCCATCCTTGGAGAAAAACAATGGGATGCAAAAACGCCCTTTCTGCACGAGAAATAATAATAAAGGACTTTATTCAGGGCGAGATTGAGACTAACAAGTCTCTTCTTACATCTAACCCTTCGTCATATGAGACAAGAAAAGAGAGAGATAGCTTGCAAAAGTACAATGAAGAAAACTACTTTGTGGATTAAAAAACCTAAGCTAAGAGCTCAGGGAAAAATCTCCACTGCAAGAAAACACCCTCAAGAAGGAGGGTGTGAAAAACTTGCGAAACCTACAGATAGAAAACTAAATTTGATGATTAAAGTAGATTAATAGAGTTATAAAAGACATGAAGACAAATCAATAGAAATAACCAAAAAAGAACGAATGACAGCACATTAACATAAAGAACCGGTATCTTACAAAATTATCAAATTTGGAAGTGATTAGAAAAAAACATAATTTCGCTTAATAAAAAGCACGTCAAATATTCAGAGTGAACCTAAAGAAATGGACCGGAGTGACACTCGGGGAAAGTTTGTTTTTTAAATAAACGAGAAGTTATGCTTTATCTCACATTCCCAACATATGATTGCCCCTTTGTTAAATGCGGATGCCGTTCTGACTGCGAAAAAGACTGTTCCGTCGAGACGGAAGGGAAGCAGAGAAGTGCTTTCTTTCCGGTCACTCCAAGTCTTTTTTCCCACTTTCATTTTTCTAAAAATGTTAAAGTTGTTAAGGAAGATGCCGCCGGTAACCTTTGGATATTATACAGTTTGATACAGAAGAAAAAATGCCAAAGCAAGTGGTCTTTTCTGTTGCATTATCTACCACCATAATGTGAACAAGTGATGGCTGCAGGACTCTTTCCATAATTTTTCCACAGGAGAATAAGATTAGACGCACACTACGGTAAAGGTCGTCCCCAGAGAAGTTTTAAGAAGGGAAAAGCAGATAAGAGCGGATGAAGGCAGAATGGGGTTGGAAAAATCTAGAACTTCTCGAAGGCGATTAATCTGGATCACAGGCGACGACAAGGGTAGGGATTTGAGGAGGGAATACCAATGACTTAAATCGTGAAGATGGATTCCACTTTCTCTTGTTTCTCTTGCAAGAATGGAGAATATCTATTACCTGAAGAAATAACTAAACCACGCGAAATATTTGGAGATAAGAAACATCTAAAATATCTTAAATCAAATATACGGCTTCTAATGGTGAATGAAAAGTAGATTGGCAATGTTGAAAAGGTAGTAAATCATGGTTGAGGCACTACTTCATATACGACTGTCAACGAAATATGGATATTTACAGAGATTTAGTCGGCTGAGAAAATATATAAAACTTTGTTGAATATGCTACCTTCGCATTTTTGGAAACCTTGGTTCTTTAAGCAAGAGGAAACCTTTTTTCTTCTCAGTCACATTCCAGAAATATGGATAAGGTAGAAATAAAATTCACACGTTACATATTTCCACAGGATATTTTAAAAACGACCGGTATCGACACAGATCTCCCATCATCAGATGATGACATATCCTCTGGATATGACCGTGGATTGAGGACCTGATGATATATTTCCTTTGGAGGTATTTAGTGTGAATTTTATTTCTACCTTTTTCTGTTATAGATTTCCGCACAGTTAAGCTTTCCGCAATCGATTTCATTCCAGAAATTCGTTACGTGCTTTCAACTGATATAAAATTTGGAGAGAGAAAATAGGAACATCCTTATAAAAAAAAAAATTAAAAATGAGACGTGATAAATCTGCAGTGAAATTAAAACAAGGAAATTTGTATTAGTCTCCTGGCCATCTACAATTCACATCAAACAAAAATTCAATGAAATACGAGTTTTTTTCATAAAAGCCATTTGGTCATTCCAAGATTTCATGGAATAATGGTGATTCGAACGCAATATTGCGCCAGTGTGACAGCTTTTCTGGCTTTAAATAACAATGCATGTGTTTCCTTTTTTAAAACGTGAGATAAATTTTCCAAGTATAATAAATTAGCCAGTGTTTTAAGAACCTTTCGAAAGGGGCCAGTTTATGCTAAACATAGGAACTTTCTTTGTAACTACTTTCAATTCCTGGTTAAATACTTGTCAGTACCAACATATAAGATAACATTGGTTGAGAAAGTTTGATATTCTCCGTGAATTTTTCTGCTGCTGAATAACTACGTGTCTTCCTGAGGTTCGCAGTCGTCATTATCAAGGAGACCGCATTTTGCCAATCTCTTTTTCCTCGGCAAAGAGAAGATGAATTCGTACTAACCTGAGGAAATATGAAGGAGGTTGGCAGGTCAGTGCGACACGACTAGGACGAAGATAAATCACCAAAAAATGACCGAAACTAATGATCGAGGTGTCGGCTTTAACATCGATGGATATGTTGAAGACATCAGTTTTTTTACAGCCAAAACTCTTTCACCTCTCACAGAAATCACGTCGGGACGATGTTCCAAATCCTTCATTGACGTTGATCGATGAAGAAGAATTAATGACCTAAATATTACTAACAGCGTCATTTTAAAAATAAGCGGTCGGTCGATTCGAGATATGCCCTTGAATAATCTTGAAGCGTATTATGGTATAATGACCGATAAAGTATGCAAACTGGTGCTTATCGTGGAGATTTAGGACTAAAAACTGGTGAACCGAATCCAAGATTACACGAGCATAGAGGCTTTTATAAATATAGATCGGCGGTATAGTGGAAGAGTATGGATACGGTAAAAGGGTGAGTTTATGGAATTCATATCGATTTTGCCATTCATAAGAATTGTAAGACTTTGCAGAATAATCCATCCCTTAAATTTTTAATTTGAATTTTTAATGATATGAATTATTTTGGTGGCCATCTGAAATTGTTGGAATTGTGGACCACGTTCTTGATTAATACTATTAAACAAAGAAAAAAGCTCTAACGCTACTAGCTTATAGGTTTAAATAGCAGTGTCTCAAAATAGACATCAAACGGTATTAATGTAATAATTTCTTAAATGCTCCTACTTCTGCAATTTTTTTTACATAAAACAGATGTCGCTTTAAAAAAGGAATGTTACGGACAATATACGGAGCATTGTTATCCTTACCTCCCTAACCAATAAAGCAATACTGAATGTCTAAGCTATAGAAAATACTTTTTTTCCCATTCGATAAAAAATATCCTTATTTATCTTTAGATGAATTAATTTGCTTTCAACCGATAAGAAATATTGGCGCATCGGAGTGCGAAAAAAATGCTGTCTGCAGACTGCTGAACCTTGTTTCCGAAATATGCATCTTGTGTGTCTTGTGTTTATCATTGCCCCTTCGGAGTAGCATTGATTCCAATGTAAATTCATTTTATTCTTGGAAGTTATTTAGCAGGTTTAAAAGCAGATTTAGCAGGCTTCTTCGGAGGCCTATACCAGCTTTGAGACCAGTCTAAAAACAACGGGTTTCGAGGTTACCGACCATCAAAGAATCACCCAATGCGATTTCATCACAGTGATCTGAGTCTCCATCCATTTTAATTGAGATAAAAAGGTATAAGCAGAAAAAGCCAGAGTTATGACACAGATAGGTGAAGATGTATTTAAAAGATGATCAATCGAAATGGTCGATACTAGGAACAGATATCAGATTTAAGCCACATGGGATGCAATACATCCATGTTGATATGACAGCCATTGTACGTATAAACCACATAAACAGCTATTACGGTGAATTTATGTTTCCAAATGATTTCTCCATCGACATTACTCAACTTTCCGTAGACTCGCAGCATTAAATTTGTGTTGACTGATCTCTACAGTTCGAATTTAATTCTTCTTCTGTTCCTTGAATAGAGACGTGTGCAAGTAAATGTCGACATACTTGATAGCATTAAAATTTGCATTTGAAAGTGGGTTTAAATTCGTTGCCTATCTGTAGTGTAATCAACATTTAATAATCAATTACGAACGAAAATGACGGTATACTTTTGGTAAAAAGAAACTGTATCCCCAAATAAAAAACGGTCACGATTTGGCGTACAAAATATTTTCCTATCGCGTAACTCTGCACGAACATTTCCCTCCTAAACTGAAAGTTTGATTTGTAGGCCATGCACAGAATAACTTTAGGAGAGAAAAAGAAAACCGTGCCATCCTACTTTCCAAACTTGTAAAGATGAACACGCAGATATAAAACTTAAAATATTGTTAAGAACGCAGTGTCAAGGCTGATTTTCAATAGTGTCTATAGCAGTATTCTCACTTGTTAGAGCTGCAAAAGAGGGGTTTTAGACATTGTTCGTATGTGATGTACATTTTGTATCAAAGGAGTAATTTCCAGAAAATATGCAAAAGCAAAATTGAATATATTTTTAAGATATTACGGATATTATAATTTGCTTTCTCTATACAATATTATCATCATCACATACCTTGCGTAATATGAAAATACATTGAATAATCTCAACGACGTGTTAATATAAGGAATAATTTAAGTAGAATATTTTCATTGATTTCCTTATTTCTACCTAACACCACATATTTGGGGCATTAAACTGTTATAAACCCAAATTCAGTGAAGCATGTGAAAACAATCAAATTAAATAATTCAACTAGCTTCGCAAAAGTTTGAAATTTATTATTTACGCTTTTTTAATAGGAAATGTCAATTTTGGAGGACATTCGTTCAATTGATTAGAGGAATTTTCCAAATAATATTAAGGAGGATGATTGATAAAAAAACTGTTGAGGAAATGTGAACTTCTCTAAATTACGGATTATCATCATATGGTGGCTACAAAGGACTTTAAGATGATGGTATGAGAAAGATACTTATAAAGGAATTCTTACCTTACAATAGAGTAGTCCGAAGCTCGACCAATGTGATCCATTCTTGATTCCGTGTATGCAGCACTCAACAGCGCTGCCGGCTTCTATGAGGTTTTCATACGACTTTTACTCCATGCTTGTCTAAAATAAAAGGCAGGAAAAATACGCGAATAACTACTCCAACCTATGTTTAATTTTTGATGTCCGGTGGGTCTCCCGGATAGCCAAGTGAGCTGCGCGTTCACCTTTGGTGGAAGTGGTCCCGGGTTCGATTCCCGGTGGGGGCTCATGACCTTAGTTGTCGAAGCACTTTTTGAAATGCTGCTACTAATTCTAGTCTAGTAACTATGAATTTTGGCAAAGAAGAAAAACTCATTTTCTAATATTATCACAGCTTTCTATCCAAGCTTTAAAACGCTTGCAATTATTGATGGAACAAATTTCAGTTGACTACATTTAACCCTTATGAAAGTATCTGAATATTTTGAATAATCAAATTCGAACAGCATTCCTCTTACTCAAGGTTTAAGGTAACGAAAGACTGAACGCTGGATATTTTCGAACCCTCAAAAACTTCGTACATCAGTAGTCGAAAATACCATATGCATACTCTTTAGAATCTGAAAAGATTTTTGTTTAGTAGAAGGGAATTGGTGGATTAAATGAATTGGAATTGATATCTTTCGAATTTCAATTGCAAGGTTGTATTAGTGAAAATATTAAAATTCCCTGTACTTCACAAGTATTAGATAATCCTCAAAAAGATTAAATAATTTCAAATATACGTATGTGCATCGTAAAGTTCATATATCTCCAGAAATCCTGAGGTAGTGAGATGCAATTTCCAAGGAAAGGCTTGAAAAGACCAAAAATGTGTAAGTGTTTAAACTTAAAATAATTGATACCGAAAAAATGGCCGAATATATTAAAAAATACCCTTAAAAATACAACCCATACCTAAATAGACCAGAATTAATGATTTGTATTCCATATGTTTTAAATTGCTCTGTTAGAATTATTTTAAATATTTGTTCCGTATATTCAAAGCGAATGAATACGGCTATTGACGACCTTTATATTTCCAATAATATTTAATCTTCACAAAACGAATAATGTACCCTTCAAAATTCTTATGTCTGAGTGATTCCACTTCCGCTGATTTCTACTGCTACTCGATATCTTAATTGTGAGCAACCGGTAGTTAACACAGCAGAGTAAGGGTTATCTTGTTAACTTGATTCCAATCATTCTATGGCGATAGACTACAGTTTCCAGGCTTCTGAAAATGTTGTGATCCGATCCCGGGGGCTAAGTCCGGGACCGTTTTGCCTATGACAGTGATGCCAAGGCACTTGGCCATCCGGGAGCTCTCTTGAATTCGGTCGATACTCAATGATTTATCGTTGTTGTTATTTGAATTCAATTTCTTCTTTAGGTAATATTAAATCATACTAAAATAATTTATAATTATTAAAAAATTATATTTTATTGTACATTAGTAAAATCTCTCGTCAAACATTACGGAACTTAATTTAACTTATTTTTAAAAACATCTGTTACTGTATACGTCGGCTCCTCCTAAGCCAGAAGTTGTCATTTGTAAGTCTGTAATCATTTAGTATATTTTTGACTGAGGGTTTCATTGGTTCTGGATATATTTAGAATACATTTGTTCATAATTAAGTGCATGAAGAAGTATTTTTCAGTTATAATTATTAAATCAACATTCATTTTTAACTCTTTGCCATAAAATTAGTAAGATAATATATTATCACTCTCCTTTTAAATTCCAAATGTATTCTTATAGAATAATAGATTGATCTCAGCTTGAACACTTTTATAATGGTGTGCGTTGAACGTCTCCCTCAATCTCAATGTAAATTGAATCGTAGGTTTCTTATAACTGAATACGTAACCTATTCATGCCCATTTTTATAAATACTAATCATGATAAAATTTTAAACTAAGAATATTGGCAGAATTCCAAGAAATTACATACACGATTTCCTAGAGCATAATGCAGTTCTCGAGAATTACATAAACTCATTGATTCAAAACCTCGCCTACTTCGAAAATACGTTCATATACCTAAAATCTTCCTTTTCTCACCATAACATTTTTTCGTCATCTTGACCAAAACAACATACATTTCGGGAAATCGGGTTAATTAAGAAACCACCCTTGTAGAAAAACAATGTAGTTTGTCGCGTAGCTATACGAAGAACCGTTTTCGATGTAGTAAATGCGACGGACAGATGGGTGGGCATTAAGCAAATTATGTACAAGGATATTATGCCCTTTCCAATGAGAGTTGATTCGTATATAAAAATAAGTCGCAAATTGCTGATAACTACATATATTTATGTCGCTAAACATAAAGCGACGATAGTTCATTAAGGAGTGATATATGTATCTCATATTATTTATTGGTATTAATAGATTCCCGATATGCGCGAGGATTTCCCACTAATTACACTTTCTTTCTTCGATCTAAAACTAGGACTGCACCTGATCGTAAGGCATGGGAACCACGGTGAGTCCAATGCACGGATCTACCATGGGTCCCAGTTCGACTCCCGGCTCCACCAGCACCGTCTTCCCACACTCTTCAACTTCTCGACCGGACTCGCCCCCTCTCTCTTCGGCGGCCTCTCGCTCTTACGAGGACGATACCTTCTCAACTTCCGGAGCCTTCTCCACTTCCACCGTGCCTACTTCGACACTGCCTTACTTTGCTCATTCTCCCGCGCCGCCATTCGCATCGGCGCCTGATGACCCTCTTCCCACGATCGCTCCGTATGGACAGCCCAGCACAGGCTTCCATTCAACCGAGCCCACGGCCACCACTCCCGGAGACCTCGGCTCTAGTTCATCGTCGTACGGAACGAAAGGTAGCGCGCTAACGACATTAGCTACGCTACTGACCTCGACCTACAACTCGGCCAAAAATGTCGCAAGCGGTGAGTCCTCCTTAATTAACGAAAGGGAAAACATGTACGTTCAAGCATACGAGATAGTGGTCAAAGTTGCCTCATGAAAGCTTTACCAATTGAACGGGTGCGTTTGAAATCAGATGAGTCTACTGCTTACTTCACCTTGGTGGATTCCGTAATCGCTATTATCTAATTCTTTTTCACGGACTGGAAATAAAATTCAAAGGGAATTTGAAAGAAATGACCGAGTAAAAGTTTTAACATAAATTAATTATTATTATGGTATTGCATAAATATTCAAATTTTGCGCTAATGTTAACATTTATGCAGAGACTTGAGTGAAGAAAACAGATTAGATTCCTATCGGTTTCTATTGACTTTTTATCATTTCTATAGGAAGGTTAGGACCAAAATGATTTTTCAGAAAATTAATGGGAATCAGTAGTAAATTATAGAAAATCAATAGAAATCAATAAAAACTAATATAAAACCAATAGAAAATGTTTCAATTGTTTTTATATCATTCCTATTAACTTTTGATTGAATTCTATTGGTTTTTATTGGTTTTCTACCAGATAATACAGTTTTTCAATCTTATTAGAATTGGATTTTTTGGAAAACCAATATATTCCAGCAATGGTATTTTACAAATCCAATGCTAATTTAGAATTTACATGAATTCATACTAATATTTACTTCATTTTCTGAAGATATAGGTGATCCTGCATCATCGCTTGCCTCATGGGCTGCCATTGCATACAATGAGACCACACCATCACCTTCCTCAAGTCTTGATGGGAGTAGTTCACCATCCCCTACTTCCTCTTCTACCACCTTTGGCATAGGAACATTGCTCTCATGGTCAGATGCTGACTTCTTGCTGGCACCATCTGAGGGCAGTGGAAGTAGTTCCACCAGTCCCATTGTAAATGTTACTCAAAGCATGAATTCATCTGATAGTATGGAGGAAGATCCTGCATTAACGTTTTGTGCAGAATGGAATGTTTCACAGCATGGCCTCTTTCAAGTAAGTTTACTTCAGCAAAGGAAGAGATTAAATCTTTAATTATGTTACGAAGTAGCAGTCTTAAGCACAGTCAGCACTAAGTCTTTAACTGTTTTTATAACCTTCTTTGTTGCATGATATGTCCATCCTCTACAATTTTATTCTTACTACAAATTATCTTGAAAACCCCTCTCTTTCAAGTATTCCACTGATATTTAATCACTCATGCTGATATTTGTATTAACCTTTCCTTGTTGGTACAGGTAAATTTGGTACATTGAAAAATCAAACTACTGAAAGTTAGACTCATGATTAACTAACAACAGAATTGGGTTCAAGCATAGATTATTTAAATAATTTATTTGGTTAATTAATTCAACTAATTAATTTGAATCAAGAAGGATTCTCATCACTCTTATTTTCCTAAAACTTGTACTTATGAAACCAGCATAACTTCTGTTGACATTGACATTCCCTTTTTGCACGATCAGGCAGCACACATGTTTTTAGCATCAGCTTTTCTCATCCCATCTTGTGGTGGAAGTGGTGGTGGGGGTGGATCTAGTTGGACGACAGCCTCCCTTGCTACCTCCTCCCCTCCTCATGTGCCTCCACTCTTGCTGCTTCTTTTGAGGGCCATATTATTAGGTGAGTTAATATTAAAATGAGCTAAATACTCTGAAAAACTAAACTAATTCACATGCCAAAAGTTTCTTTATGATATAAACCTGAACTTAGAAAGATAGTTCCGGACATGATTTAGGAATCACAAAAAATGGTACAGCCTGGGATAGGATCAAGCTCTTAATTTATACTACCTATTTAAAGGAGCAAGGGAAATATTATTTATGTAATGAATTTCAAGGAACTTATTATCTTGAAATTTTGGGTATTTTCTTAGTTCATTCTAATTACAAGCTGTGGATATTCATCTTCATGTGACTGCAGTGCTGATTATTATAGTTGCATTGACAGATACATCCTCTTCAAGGATGGGATAAGAATATTTTAATCAAATCAAAGCAATTTAGAAATAACAAGACTGTTTAACATATCTTCAGTCACTCTGTTGTTTCATTCAGATTAGTTTGCATTAAACATTATAATTAGTTTAGGTTGAATGGAGAATTAAATGTATTTCGATGAAACTAGGCTCCCTTCCTTGCTTATTTTCAAGCATTTATTCTTATTGTGAGTTTCAGAGTATTATTTTTTTGCAGAGGTAACTGTAAGAGTATAGCTCCTATTCATGACTCCATGGTGTTATCAGTACATCTTATGAAAATTTTAAAATTCCTGTTCATTTCTTTGCTGATTCATCAAGTGTTCATTTTAAATTGATACAATATGTTTCCTCAATGTTCTTGGAAAAATCTACATCAGCTTATATCAAATCACATATGATATGCATAGTACTTAAATTTTTATATAGTTTATTTTCTGGAACTGCAAGTTTCGTCTGTTTTACTGCAAAAACATAGGAATATAAAAATACCAAAAAATAATATACCAAGTTATGAATAATAACAAAATCTGAGTTAAAAGATTACATATTTGAAGATGTTACTATTTGTCTGATAAGAGATGAAAACCTTCAGGAAATCTACCTTTGGCAGTTGGTGATTAAAGTTGTTCAATCTTTGCAGCAAATGATATTCATTTGGTTTAAGAGAAATATATTGAATCTCGATAAATAACTAACAGAAATTGATAACCTTCAATAAAAGCTGGTTAAGCATCCAGCTGAGCATGACTATATTATTTCAAGGTTATCTTTGACTGTGGTTAAAAATATATTTAAAGTTGATTATGTTGATAGTATTTGATGAAGAAGACTAAATCTTTCAATACGGAAACTAAATTGAGAGGAATAATGCTTGAACAGAAATAGAAGTAATTTATAACTTTCATAATTAAAGCTTACCTACTCATGTCTGTAATGAATTTGAAAATTTTCAGAAATTAAATTGTTGGATATTACTTTAATCCAAACTAGCTTTGAATGTCTGTATTTGAAAGTGAACTTACTCTACTTCTCTGATTTCCTCTTGAAATAGTAATTCCCAATTCCTCAAGAGAAATGTTTCTATTTATTTTCATTCACAATATGCCAGAGTTTTTTCATTTATTTGTTGGCTGGTTTCATGTTAATTTAAAAAATTGGAATTAATGAACAGTATGAATGTTTTTGCATATAGTCGATCTAATGGTTTATATAGTTGATCATTCACCACTGACAATGATAAAAGAAATTTCACAACTAAAATTAGATTTGCTTATAATTATAATTCTTTTAATTTGATAAGGAACAGAATGAATCATCATTAATTATTATAAGAATATGTTGAGATCAAATTACGAAAACCATTTATATAACATAATCATGAGTCATAATAACTACTGTTTCCTATCAGAGTGGTTAAATATAAAATATATACAAAGGATAAAGGTGCTGGCCAAAGTAAAAGATATCTGTTCCATTAATACTTAACAATAAGGAATATGTTAAAGGTGGTTTAAAGGTATTCTAAAGGGTTAACCTTTATACATTTAAAATATTATTAAAACAGGGAATGCACCCTCATCCATTTAAAATGCTAAAGTACAGATTTAAAGTTGTTTGGTAACTGAGCATAGATGTAAAATTTGCATAATTCCAAATACTAATGAGAATTGTTGCTAAGATATATTCAAACATATCTCCAAATATATCTCTTCTAGAACAGATATATTAAAATTTGAGCAATGTCGATCCTTGATATTGAGTGGATGACCCATAAGATTAAGAACTTTTATATAAAATAATAAAATTACCTGACAATCAGTTGAAATTCAATCAGTGGAATAAATCAAACATTAAATTCTAATATTGTTGTTTATTCTAAAACATCTATAATGAATTGTTTTGGTGATAGATACTTTGTTAGATCTTCTTCCACTTGATAACTTCAAATACTGTGTATGAAATGTCATTGATAATAGACTGTATCTATGCCTAGACACATTATACTAAATGAATACTACTTTAAATATACAAACATAAGTTTAAAGTATACAGAAATGCCTGAAATATTCTTAATTTACTCAGTCTTCAAATAAAAAATTAGGATTTTGTTAAAATATATGGCTCCCTTTTAAAGATCATTCATTACATGGCATTTAAAGTTTTCCTCCTATTGTTACGTTAATCCTTCAACTACTAGATTATATAATTTCATGTAATTATTATGTAATTTCATGCATTTTCTCTGCTAAATGATAAACATGGAAATCATCCTTTAATTTGAAATCAATTTTCTTTGATTCTACCTCTCACTATTTATTACAGTTGCCTCCATGTTTTTAAAGCCATATGTAACAATGAGGGTACCAAGACATGCATACTCTAAAGAAATGCTTAGCAATTAAAGGGTTGAGAGGAAAGAATATTCAGAACCTGGATCATATTCTATACCTCTCCATTATACTGACATATTTTCTGTCTTAGAAATGTTGATACTATGTAAATAAATGTATATCTTAAAGTTTTCTTAAACACAATTAATTTTTTCCTCTTCTACCCCATATTTGCTATTAGAAGTATCTTACTACATTAAGTGCCTTTAAATATATTTACTTAGCATGTTGCTTGGTAAATAAAATCACATTATTTGATTCTTGTATGACTCTTGTAATATTTTTCAAGGATATTCTTAGCAATTACATTTTTCCTGCATGTTAAGTGTTGCCTTCACAACTGTCATAAAATGAGTCTTTCATAACTTTTTCTCTATTCTCTTTTAAGACTCAGCTGTATTTATTATTAATGCATATACTCTTTTATGAATCATATGCTCATCGATAAACCTATATTGTTATTTGGTTTTCCCTTGGTTTTACATGTATTTATTATTTCAGCTATAATTGGATTTTGAGAATTCAATAAATGTAATGATTATGCTCTTTGTCATCTCTCTTCCTTATTTGAAAGTAATAACAAATATTATTTTATTTTATCTCTACAAGTTTGAAAAACCTTTAGTGCACTACATTTTGTTATTTCAAGCTTGTCATCCTTACTGTCTTTTATAGAATGGACAATTTTATGCTCAAGATCCTCTTGAAGAACATTTTGGGATTAAAACCATGACAAGATTGGTCATGTTTCATGTATGAAAAAATGGGACTTGTGTGCTTTCATCAAGGTGAATTACGCTAAAAACTTGATTACTTAACATAGAAACATTTTATAGGTATTATTACAAGGTAGTTTGAGGTCTTAATTTTATTTATCCTTCATGTTCATTAGATTTAATTTTCTACATTTGTATGTTCATTAACTATTAAATAAAATTATTACAGCATGGATAAATTTATTAGTAAGCTATAGTCCTTAGGACATCAGCTGAATATTCAATATAAAATGATGAATGCATTATTGACCAATTGTAAATATTAAGATGGTTATAATATTAAAAATGGGTTGACCTTTATGTGCCAGCTAGAAAGGCATTAATATAAGATAAGCGGTGATAGAAGCTTTAAATTTTATCTCATTAAAATACTTTGATGTTGCACTTTTTGTAACAAAGTAAAATTGAAATTATTATGTACTTTTCTTAGTATTTTATGATTTAGTCCAAAAACTCCCTTGTTTCACTACATTATTGTTCCATTCACTTATATTAAGTTAGTTTGCATGTAAATATTGACATATAGTTTCTCAAAAGTTACCAGATTTAGAATAGCTGAAGATAGAATTTTCTGAATTTCATTGAATCTTTCAGTTGTAAATTATTCAATCATCTCTTAGATGGAAGAAAATATAAATCTTTAAGACCAATATGTTTTCATTCTATATGATTAATACTCTCTAACCTTTTACAATGGGAACAGCAACAGGCTTTGCTTTGTCAGCAATATGGGCCAGCACAGTGATTTGCTCTGGTGATGCTCTAGCCTGGTCATTGGCCCTCTCCCTTGCCAATGCCTTCCGTGGTGGTCTTCTAGCAAGGAGCCTTCTTCTGCCTCCAAATCCACCATCTCCTCCAACATCTTCCTCTGTGACCTCATACTTCTTGAAAGCAAATAGCATGGGAGGTGGAAAAGGAAAGAATGGAAAATCAGCCCCCATGGTGAGATTTGTTGCTTATATAACAACCGATAAAAAGCATTTCTTAGCCTTTGATCTCAGTTGACAAAATCTGAATTCTGTGTTAAATTCCACATTAACTGTAATGAACTACCAGTTTTATGGCTGTGCAACATCATCAGATACACTGGACACTTTTAGTTAGTAGTACGAGTACTTCTTGGTAGTTGTAATTACCATGAAGGAAAAGTTGGGAGGTTGGAAACAAGGGGAGTTACAAAGTAAGACATTAACATTTGAATATTAAGTATGTACTAGCAGTTGGGTAAATTTTCAAAGAGGAAGGAGTGAAAGAAGGTTGCATGTCTGAGGATAAAAACAATAAGGGTTATCTTAATGGTTGAAAATTAATTTAGAAATACCCAGAACACAGGAATGAAAAATTACAGAAATTCATTGACAATGTTAGAGTTCTTTGCTTTCCTAATCTCTATCTCTTCCAAAATATCAAGCCTCTGACATTTGTTTTCAAAGTGAAGAATTTCTGTTAGGAAATCACTAACATATCTGCAAGTTTTTTAATGATTTTTCTTATTAGAGTAGCACAATCTATGTTTCCTCATTCTAGTATTTAAATATGAATTGAATTTAGTGATATGATAAAATATGTATTATACACAATATGAAGCTGTTGGGAATCATGAAATTTTTTTTATCTGAATAAAGCAATAGAAGTAAAAGAATCTGAAGAGGCCTTGCAGAACAGTCTCTATCAGTTTTCAGGACACTTTGTTGGGCAAGAGAAAGGTGGGTTTGACTTGGCACCCAGCACTACCAACATTCTCACTCAGGTGACCAGCCTGAAAATAATGGCCTTGAAATTGGTTTGAAAAATTGCTTTGAAAATGGTAGATTTGGGCTTGAGTTCTTGTCATATTAAATGTTGTTTATATTTTCATTTTAAGAGGTGAATACCTAATTAGGCAAAGTTGATATCTTTCCCTTTCCTATCTTCTATAAATGATGTGAAGTTGATCAAGTGAAATACATCTCATTAATTGTTTGCGGTAAAAACCAATTTCAGTAGTATTGCTAAAAGTGCTTTAACAGCTAAGGTAATTTTGCACATATGAACCTGCATCAGGAATCGAACCCTGAATCGATTTCACGGAAAATGAATTGCTATTACTTGACTATCTGGGAGCTAAAATCAATTTGAACATTTACAAAATTGAAATTCATATTTTGCTTTAATATGTATCCTGAAGTTTAACCTCTAAAATTCATCCTCAACTGTCAGTCAGTATAACAATTAAAACCGTTTTGCCAGAGAGTGATAAAATAAGTTACTCTGCTACCTGATATTTTCCATAACTTCTCTGGATTTGAAAAATCATGCTCTTAAATTATGTCCTGAAATCAAGCTATTCTAATTAATTTACTTGCACTAAATGGCATGGCATAGCAAAAGGGTCGATATGACAAAAAATTGTTCAGTTTCTCTTTAATCCAAAAAAAGAAGCTACAAACTACATAGAAATTGTGTATCTGTTTATTTGCTTTGAATTAAAAAGATAGATTCAGAATAAAATTTGGTGTGTTGAATACATTTTTCATGTATTGTAATGAATCTTTTATTTCAGTCTTCAGGGCAAAGTGTCCGTGATCTCTTCATGAAAGTATTCCAACCGTTGAGAATATCCAGATCACAGTTTCGGGAATTGGCAAAAGAAGCTCGGCTTGAGGCTGTAGCAGCTGGAGATGTATATGCCACTGAAGATGTGACAAATGCTCATCACAGATTGTCAATTCTACTTCATGGAAAGTCAGTAGTAATAGTTTTTATTTAACTGCAAAAAGATGGAAAATGTAGTAATTTAAATACTAGGGACATAAAGGAAAATCCCAGGATTGGGCAAAGGAATGAATCAATATGTGATATTCAATTATTGCTGCTTGACTTAATGTTTCACGATAAATTATTTGGAGTAAAAATCTTCCCTGAAAACACATAACTATACTTTAAATGGAAAATATTTCTGAGATATTTTATTTTCTTCTAATGCTTTACTTTCTAAACTCTAAGTAACAAAACTTTGTATCTTTGTAAGTAACTTTGACACCCTGAAGTCAATAAAAATATACTCTTGCCTTTTCTAGTACAGCTTCAGATAAGCATCATAATAATAACCAACCTGTCCAATGTAATGCTATTTCACTTACTCTAGGATGAAAGTAACATGCAATGGGACACTTTTACATCACATTTCGCCACATCAGTTTATTGATTCACCAGAGTGGGAAGCAGCCTCAGATGATCCTTCAGCATTATTTCAGGTAAAACCAATGATCATTTAGAATTATTAATATTGCAAAGATGAAATGTAATATTTATTTTGGAAATACCATTATATTTCACACTTCTGCATCAGATATTTTAGGTAAATAATTCTTATTGATTTTTATATTTAAGGTTACAATAACTGCAGAAGAAGACACTGTGTTTCTTTGTTGGTCAAGGAACAAGTTGGAGAAGCTGTTGGCTATGAGACCTCTATTAGGAGCTGTAATTCATAACCTGATAGGTAATATGTGCATTTCATGACATTATCTCTATGTCCTAGTAAACATATAAAAGATTTGTCTTCATGGAATGTAAACAAGGATAATCATTTTAGCATTTTCATTATTTTTACCAATTTCAATGTTTATGAAATTAATTGATGAACTAATTAAGAAGACAGTACATGGCATATCATTGGAAACTGTTTTGCTTTAACAGCAAATTTGTTATATCTATGTATGCATATTAACACTTGCATATTATTATTATATATAGTCTCTTTCATTCTTAATATTTTTTTGGACTGTTGGATAGCGTTATTGGTGTAACCAATGAGTAAAGTTAGATATAAAATCTTTTTCCTGCTAAGTTCTCTAACACAAAGGGAAGGGTTGAAAGTTAGCTTCAAGAGAAATATAAAATGTGTCTCTAAAAGCAAATACAAATGCATATGTTAGAGGTAAACAAAACCGAGGTCTGTCAGTAAAAGTTAATCAGTTTCTAATCTCCACATCCAAATATACAATGAAAAATTTACTTTCCTCAGCAAGGAGGATATGAGAAAATAATCAGGATGGAAGCATATAATAATTAGTACCCAGATTTACTATTTTTTATTATTTGTTGTTCTCTTATGGTGAGCTGATATAGACAAAATACCATAATCAGAATGATTTGAAATAATTTTCTGTATTTTGAAACACCTCAGAGAGGTTGATATTCTGATTAGTACTACGGCCCTATGCCCAAAGGTTTTATAAAATATTTTTTCATGATAAAATTTTTAACAAATTTTAAAAAAATTAACGAAATATAAAATAAACTTTATTTCAATCAAATAAATTAAATTTCAGAGCAATATTACAATGATTTACCTTAATTTGGGTTATGATTAACCCATTATTACAATATCATTACAATATACCCTTGCTTTACAATGTTAATCCATTCCACAGAATCTATTGTTAATATATCATATTGTGAATCCAATAACACTCAACAATAATTCATTCCAAGTCTTATAAGGATATGTGAGAATAAAATTATGTTAATGTTTTTCCACACAGTATGTATTTAGAAGATGATTGGTTTCAGCACAGATTGATCAGGTGATGAAAATTACATATGATAAGACTTTTATATAGGAAAAGGGGGGAGGGGGTTGGTTTTGGTGGGTTGTAAGGAAACAGAAAGGCAGGATGAAGGGTTGAGAGAAGGGTATATTGCACAATATTGTAACCATTAACATAGATTCTACTCTGGAATTTTGGTCTTTGGTTCGAAAAACTATAAGTGAGACAAACCTGATTCATGACTTGGCTCTGTGAAAGGAACCCTCAACCGCCAAGGTTATATGGCCCTCCCAACATCCACATAAGTGATATCCCCATCAGACCAGTGATTTCTTTGACTGGCTCCTATAAACCCATTGGTGCCCATAAACTTTCCTACCAAGTAAATATCCTTCTCAAGAGTTCAAATTAATTTCCTGAGAAATATGGTATAATGAACCCTATTGACTTAATGCAATTGAAAAATATAAACCTGAACCATAACGCTAAATTAGTTTCTTTCGATGCTTGTGATTTATTCACAAATGTGCCTATTAGTGAAATTATGAGTGTTATTGAAGACCCCCTACGTAGTACCAATATGTGTAGTGATGTAATATATGACTTCAAGAAACTCATTGAAACATGTACAAAACAAAATTTCTTTAAAATCAATGGTGTGTTTTATCAACAGAATGAGTGTCTTGCCATGGGTTCCCAATTATCCCCTTTACTTGCTAGCATTTTCTGGATTTTTCGAATCAAAATTGTTCAGTTTCGGTTGTAAATATTTATATTATGTTCAGTGCTGGCACAGATAGGTAGCTAACATTCTGTGTATATGGAATGGTACTGAGAGACAATTATCAGGATTCCACTCGTACCTAAATACCATCCATCCTTCCATCAGAGATATCCCAGAACTGGAATACAACAATTCCCTTAATGTTCTAGACCTCAACCTTCACTATACTAAGAACAAAATAATCTTTTCCATATTTGGCAAAACTACATGTATAGACCACACCATCCCTGCTTCTTTTAATCAACACCCAGCCCAAAAGCATTCCTCATCCCCATGCACTTAACCGCCACTTAACCCATATTCCTATAGCTGAATCTGATTTTTAAAATGAGCTGCCAGTAACGAAATATGTCATGGAAAAGAATTTTTTTCAATCAAAATTAATAGATAATTTACTTTCAAAAACTTGAGAAAGCTATCAATCAAGAAAATCTTCCTGTCATTCAATATCCGCTTGCAAATCTGCCTAAATGGTGAAGTTATTATTTGATCGATAATTGCTCCTTGAAAATTGCTAACATCCTCCCAAAAGATTCAGTTAAGCCTGCTTTCTATAATAATCAGAACATCTCTTAATTATTTCTAACAACAAGGATAAAATTGATGAAAAATTAAAATCTAGAATTTTAAAATTAAAATGTAATGATTGTGATGCTGTGTATATCAGTCAATCTGACAGAAACTTTTATGTCCATGTAAAGGAACATATGAAATCTTTCCTAACCAATTCTTCCTCCTCCCACTTTGCCCAACACCTTAACCTTCTCCACCATTCCCCCTCTTTCATTCCAGAAACCCTTCATATCCACCATAAAGGCCAAAATGAATTTCTTGTAGCAAAAGGAAATCTTAGTTTCTAAAATTACTTCTGAGAATGTCATGTGCCGTATCTTAGCCTGAAGCGGCACTTTCATAATTTCCCGTCCAGCTGTGCCGAATGGGAGAGAGAGAGAAGCAGGGTGAGAAACCTTACTTCTGCTCTGTCAAAACTTGGTTGCAAAGATTTGGTTGCTAAGTTTGGTTGACAAGTTTGATACTAGTCATCCCACTAGCCATGCTGCTAGCGTGCCGCTATAAGGTAGAGTCGTTACTTATATAGGGGACTGCGGATGGATACCCTGCTGCCAGGAGTGATCAAATTGGCGGGAGTGTATTCGATTGGAACACCATGCTGGACTTTCCCTTCTGCTACCACATCTGGTGATTTCCCCTGTTCCCCCTCCAACTATTTCTCCCCTCCTGCTTTTGGAGTCAGTCAATGACTCAAGCTAGTTTTTTTTGGAGAGAGACAGTGCCTGGGGTAGACTCATGTCTTTCCTCATTATAACCAGCTCAACTTTACTGTGTTCTTGCCATTAGTTCCTGGACTGACTATTTGACATTTATTGTAATCTCCAAGGATCCCACTCAACTTGCCTTGGGATAATAATCTGCTAGTGCTTTTGTGTTAAGCTTATTCTGAAGTGATTTGTTGGACTTTGTCATCACAGCTGATTGTGTGTGAGACCTTCATTTTTCACAGTAATTACATTGGTGATTTCATGCTATTTTCGACTATGTTGTTCTTTTCTCCTTCTCTTGCTTAATTGTGGATTCCTTGATTTCTCACAAGTGATCTAATGCCGCTACTTACGATAGTATTTCATGACTACTTTGATTGCTATTAAGAGAAGTAGCACAGTCATTAACAAAATAATTCCTGTACCTTACACTCCTTTACTCCCCTGTACCCTTCCAAAGCACTCTCTTATAGATAAAACCAACCATTATCCTCAGGAAGCTCCCATGCTTCAACAATAATTCCCTAATCCTTAGAGCCACCCACTTTCCCTTCTGTCAACCTTTCTTCATAACATTTTGTTTCCTAATCACCACAACCAACTCCCATTTTCCCTATATGTCTTTTTATGTGTAATTTTCATCACCTCATGATGAATGATCTGTGCTGAAACTGGTTGTATTCTAAATACATCTTTGGAAAAATGTAATTCTATTCTTACATATCCTTGTAGTGGAATTTCACTCAGAAATGTCTGTCACTATTGCTTTCATCCAAGTCTCATCTATTTGATTTTCAATTATTTTGATAGGTTTTAAGATATTTAAGGGTTTTGCCACTTTAATTGAATGACATATAATTATGTAAATAATTCATCAGACTTTGTAGGAGCATCTGTCCAATGCAAAGGAACACAACATTAGAAAGGTACCATAATGCAAGTCAGGAATTGAAATGTAAAGCTTAATTTCCTGATGGATATGCATTGAAATGTGATTTTATGGTACTGTAGATCCATCATTTAGTAATGGTCTAATGTACTTTTTTTATTTTCTGATCATGTAAAAAAATGAATAATAGTATTCACTCTCTCCTGTCAAGAAAAGTACTCTGAATAACATTTTATACTTGAATAGAAAGTATCGTTAAAAAGAAAGAAAGAATGATTCTTAGAAGTAGTATTGTTAAAAGTGCTGCAACAGCAGAGGTCATTTTGTACATAGGCTCCCACCAGGAATCGACCCAGAAAAACTTTCACAGAAGTTGAATGTGTTGCCCACTTGGCTAAAGAGCAGTTTAATCCTAAAATTAATAAATACCTTTCTTGAAGTATTTTGAATATTTTGAATTTTAATATCTTGAAATTTAATGAATCTTTAGTTGTTCTAATAAACATTCTTAATCTGGTGCAATATAGAGAAATGAGAATATTATTTTCTTAGTTTTCCAATAGAATAACTCAAAATTTATTCATTTTATTTATCAGTTAGATAGGTAGTTACCAGAAGTTATCTATTCAATGTTGAAAGATTTATGATTATTTTTACATGTAAAGTTGAAAGCCTATGTATACACACTCGTAAATATACAAAAATTGCTTGTAATTGTGAATTGGTTAATGTGATATTTATGTCAAATCCCCAAAATATTACCATATTTCCAATTTTTACATATCTAGTAAATATTTTTACTTTAAACTTGTCAGTAATTATAACATTCTGCTAAGCTGACTAAGATTGATTAATCAATAATTGGTAGTATTTATAATATAATTTGGTAACATAAGGGTCAAGATATATAGTATTTGAGAATATCTTTACTGCATTCATTTACCAGAGAGTTGGCCAGATTCAATGTCTTGTACTTAGGTAAGAGTTAGTCATCTAACATCTTTAAATGCCAAATGAAATGCATGCTGTGTGTTGATTGTAGAGGCTGTATATGTAACCCTATCTTAAAAGTTGATGACATTTTTATGCGGATTCCTTTAAGGTTTATCTGTACATAAATATAGATGGTATAAGTACTATTGGTAAATTGAAAATGTTTTCATTTTCAGGCAAAGACATCACTCAGAAGCTGTACTCACTGAATGAGCATCTTAATCCACACCCATCTGGGACAACCGGAAGAAGGGGTGACAATGCTGACAAATGGCGTCGCACAGAGAGTGAGGGTAGGTTCTTTAAGCGCAGCTTGAGCGTAGATGCTGTAAATACAGGAAGCAAAGGGCGCGTCCGCTCAATGGCCTGGAAAGTTGGGAGACCCTTCCCATCTAATGCCTCTGAATGTGAGTAAAAATAAAGTAAATATAGAGCTCTCTTTCCACAAATTTGAAACTTTGGGATCAGCAGCCATGTGTTGAAAGAGTAAAAGATGATAATTATATTTTTTTGCACTATTCTCACTCTATTATCTTGCTTCACTTCTAAATTAAATTATACTTTTTCTGAATTTGGCTGTATAGCACTTCCATTTATAAGGAACTCATCAAAATTTCAGAGTATGTTGGATCTAAATAACTTCCAAAAGGTCCTTATCATATCTCTGAAGTGATTGGTTTGTGTTTGCTGTTTTGAGTGATATTTACTGATTCTTGCCATATGATAAAATATTTCAACTCTGAATAAAATTATAAAAATATTTGATGTGTTGAAGATGAATAAGTAAGACAGCTATAATATTAGTGTTGATATTTTTTGTATGAAAAACAGCATGTTGTGCTGATAATTAGCAGGAAAATAATTTTTCTTTTCATTATTCATTAAGTTTTGGAGATGACAGTGGGATATTGCTAATTAATTGACTGTAATGTGATATCATATGATCTGCCATGGAAAAAATTGCTTAGATTTCTCAGTTGTTAAATCATATTTCTTTCTTATTGCATTACAAAATAATGTACAATTCTTATTGTTAGTAAAGGTGGTGTAAGCAGTGATGATCAGAATTTCCAAGCAAAGTTATTGAAAGCTGAGTTAGCCATATTGTTTCAAATTCCAATGAAAAGAGAAGGAAATGTGCCCTAACTAGAAAATATGAAACAAAACAGTTATCAGATTTAATTTGTATGTACATATCATAATACTTTAATTATAGGATTAGAAATTTACTATGGGATATTACTTTTTATCTTAATTCTACAAATCCAGAAGTAAATTAAAAATTAGAAAATGGGATTCTTAATTAAAATAATATAATTTCTTCAACTTTAAATTTCATTTTTCTATTCCTAATATGTTTACATATTTTATAAAACTAGATTTATCATTTTTTATTGAAGGTGCAGATTTTATTTTGCACTTAACTCGTCGAAGCAATAAAAGTCAAAATATTACTTTTCTTTGCCTGTTCTACTGCTCTAATCCTATTGTTATACAATGAAATCAAGAAATTTGAGAAAAAATAAGAAGTTATCCTACCTATTCACATCCAAATATCTCCAAGGTTGAACTAGCTACAAATATATTCCAAATATAACTTAAATATAAATATCTTACAGATATTACTAAAAATACTCCATATAAATTTATAAAAACTCCTTATTCATGAAAACTGGAGATGAGAGGTTGATCCAGCAAAAATAGGAAGTTTAAGAAGTAAGGTATAACTTTGCTGATTTTGAGTGAATTGGATGAACGTCGAAAAATGTATACCTTAAGTTATCATAACTTATGATCCGACAGTATGCTAAACTCCATTTAAAATTTTCCAAAAGTAATACTGCAATAATAGAGGAGATGCTTATGCTATACAAGTTTTCTTATGTTGGTGTTACAGCCAGTGAAATGTGATAAGCATCCAGATTTTGGTTTTATATTCAATTAGAAGGATGTCAGGGAGTTGATGGTCATTAAACTTGATCTATAATTTTGATGTAATTTTCTTCTTTCGAATCTCTTGCACAATGATTAAGAAGAGTATTATTCCAATGTTCTTTCATATTATAATAAATGTTAGTGCTAGGATAGAAAGGGTAGTAGTGCATACTTAGCTATTCCATTATTGTCTTTGCTTCTGTAAATCAGCAGTGTAAGGACTTACTTGTTTTAAGGAAATACATGGCAGTTTTGGTTTACAATGGATGTGAATGATCACAATTAAAAAAAATGAAAATCCATTCCTTATTCTTAAATAAATGAATGTTACCTTATGTTAAGATTTTAACTCAGAAAAATAGCAAGAATCTTATGCTTTGATCTGGCTAATATTTTGTAGATATAAATAATTTTTATTCTGCCATTCTTTATTGCTGTAAATATCAAGCAAATCCTCTTTAATTGATGCAAACATTTCTTCTTTAAGATAATTTCTGAAATAAGAAATTTTTGCAACAAATTCTTAATATAATGATTTGACATAGGCTGTTTTGTTTTCAACTCACATTAATTAAATTATATTTACACATTTCAGGATCCTCTACAAGCTTAACAATGTGGACATCTGTGTCAAATATAATCAGTTGATTATTTTACGACTCAATTTGTCTTGGAAAGAGTTAAACTGACTTACTTAAAGTTGATTATCAATCAGCCTCCTTCTTTAATAATGCAGATGTCCATAATTCTCTGTGTTTGCGAATTAATTTTTGCTTTATTTTAATATGTATAATAAGTATGCTCAATTGCACCAGTTGAAAAATATAATTCACAATCTTTGCTTCTTTCCTGTACCACATTGCATAAGAAACACTGTAAAAGGCTTCATTTGCTTTCACTGTGCACAAGTCAAATAATTTTGCTAGCACTCCACAAAAACCTTCTATTGCCTTTAGGCTCCATGTGGTCACCAGTTCATAGTGGTTGGATGCCTCCACCAATGAAAGGAGCTGATGGACAACAACAGTATTCTGCATCCCCTCCTGTATCTCCCCCTACCAATCTTCGATACCCTGTCTCCCCTCCTATGGTCCATCATCAATTTCAGCAGCCATTAGCTCTTACCAATGGCTATCAAGTTTCTAATCAGCTGGTTCCCACCACCACAAATTCATTAACATCACCCATTCCTCAAAGAGGAGGAACCTATTTACTTCCTGCTACTACAATGACATCCTATATGCCTTATGGCACTGTGCCATATTCAGTGTCCATGAGTGGGCGACAGTTTGTCCGACGGTCCCAGCATCATCATACAGATACTGAAGGAGGGGCATGGGCAGATGCAAGTTGGGTCAGAGGCTATCAGGTGAATGGTTTAGTTTCATGGCCACCAGTGGTAGATCAGAAGTTATCACATTTTTTTATCTCTGGAACATATAGCTGGCAGAGTGATATTTATTTAGAAATTGTCAAAATTAATAATTTTTGTAATATATTTGATTTCAGATGTACAGGATTCCTAGCCCTTAAAGGAATATTTTTATGAATTATTTTGAGCATCTAAGTTCTGCTTCTATTTCATTCTTTGCTTGTATTATTGAGAATTTCATGATAATGCACTTTTTATGTATTCCTGTCACTGCATGCACAACATTTGGATGATTAAGCATTTATTGCTTACGTTCATTGCTTAGATGTCATGAACTAAAATATACTAAAATGTAGATACATTTCTGTTAAACAACCATCATAATGAACCATATATTTATTGGTGAAATCAGGGTAAGGAAAAATTGTAACTGATAGTAAGGGAAAGATGTAATACATTTTTATTACATGTATTGAAGAAAAACTAAAACAATCTTCCAATATAAAGTGTGGCATAAATAATTTGATTCATAAATTTAAGCATCTCATTATGTTTAATGTTTTTATTAATCTTTTGATATTACTAAAGTACAGATTCATCTATTTTTTATGTGTGGTTTGAAATTAAATCAATTTTCACTAGATAACAAATAAATAAATGTACTAGAAAAGATTTTCTACAATACATTGCTACAAAATATCAATAGGAAATATTATTCATTTCACATATTTTAAATGAATAGTTAAAGAAATGTTAGCATAATTCCTCTAATAAATCATAATATGCTTTATACTTTCTTTCTAAATGATTGATAATCTGATTGTTTTTCTAAATAAATGTGATTTGAATATATGATCACTATAATCAAACTGTGATATTTTCATCCAATAAAAAAGTGAGGCATATTATGACTCAGATGAGTCATATAAGTCATTTAAGATTTATAAATTACAGGAATTAATAAGAGTTAAAGATTCCATAAGAAATTAACTGTGCAATATTGTTTTGATAAATGATTTTCTTTAATATTATTCAGAATAATGAAATAATAATGCTGATACCTATTGAAGTAAAATCTTTGTCAAAAAGAAACTCAGACGTTATATTTTCTTGTGAATTAATTTTAGATTAAACTATCTTGATTGCGTCATAACTGCTTTTTAAGATAACTTATTAATTAATGAGAAGATGGTGACTGAAAATGGCTTAAATTTACTACAGAGGCAATAAACTGTAGTGATGTAGTTTCAGCACTCTTTGAGGCACTCTATCATACATATCAAGAAAGGTATTGAGATATAATGTTTCAAAAGAAAAAAACTTTATACTTTCACAAAAAATATTTCATTAGTGACATTATCTGGTTTTGATCTGTAGTTACAAAAACTAACAGCAATACCAATAAATAAATATATATAATGTACCAACTAAATATAAGTAGATCGTAAATACAAGGTACTTTATAATATTGCATTATGACAACATTTCACAGAATGTAGCTTGATCATATACATTTTCTTTGGTACTATTTGTAATTGATTTTTGCCTCATCTAGAGAAAGATGAACGTCACGTCTCAGAGCTTAAATGGTTCTTATAGTTATTTTCAATTTACTTGCGACTAAAGCTATGAAACTGGAATTCTGCCCAGACATAAGTAAGTTAGTTTATCCTTTTGTTGCTATAACTATAATTACAATCAATTGGTGGGTCATAATTTGCATATTTGCATACCATAGAAAGGTTCTATAAGCCTCCCTTCTGCTTACGGTCATAGTACAAATTAGTGTCATAGAAATGAAACAATGCCTATGGCCAAGGGTCAAGCAAATTGTTGGATCTAATTATTCTAATATAATAAAAACTGAAACAAAGTATTTCTGAACTCTAATGAAAGATTTTATGATATACCAGTATTGGTAAATAGGTGAGCTTATCTGTGATGATGGCTTAAAAACTTAAGAATTTTTAAAAAATGTCTTTAAAAAGTTATGTCACATCAGAAAGGCTAAATGATTAAGAAACACTTCATTGTAGTTGAATTAGACATATATGGCATACATTTATTTCACCACAATATAATGAGGCTTTTAGATTTGCAGACTACTAAATAACTAAACCACAGTGAAAGAGTGGCTGATGTAGGCTGTTTTGTTTTCAACTCACATTAATTAAATTATATTTACACATTTCAGGATCCTCTACAAGCTTAACAATGTGGACATCTGTGTCAAATATAATCAGTTGATTATTTTACGACTCAATTTGTCTTGGAAAGAGTTAAACTGACTTACTTAAAGTTGATTATCAATCAGCCTCCTTCTTTAATAATGCAGATGTCCATAATTCTCTGTGTTTGCGAATTAATTTTTGCTTTATTTTAATATGTATAATAAGTATGCTCAATTGCACCAGTTGAAAAATATAATTCACAATCTTTGCTTCTTTCCTGTACCACATTGCATAAGAAACACTGTAAAAGGCTTCATTTGCTTTCACTGTGCACAAGTCAAATAATTTTGCTAGCACTCCACAAAAACCTTCTATTGCCTTTAGGCTCCATGTGGTCACCAGTTCATAGTGGTTGGATGCCTCCACCAATGAAAGGAGCTGATGGACAACAACAGTATTCTGCATCCCCTCCTGTATCTCCCCCTACCAATCTTCGATACCCTGTCTCCCCTCCTATGGTCCATCATCAATTTCAGCAGCCATTAGCTCTTACCAATGGCTATCAAGTTTCTAATCAGCTGGTTCCCACCACCACAAATTCATTAACATCACCCATTCCTCAAAGAGGAGGAACCTATTTACTTCCTGCTACTACAATGACATCCTATATGCCTTATGGCACTGTGCCNTTTGAAAACCAAATTCTACTCATGGATAAATGAATTTTTCTCAAATAGAACAAAATAGTCTATATTCTATACAATTCTTGGAGACCAATTTTTGGGAAGATGATAAGAATTTCTATATATTTTAAGCATGTACATAATTCAGAAACTATTAATTTCAATTTATTAGGATGAGGAAGAAGATGAAGAGGAGGAAGATGATCGGGCTTCCTCTTCTTCTCCTTTGCTTGTCCATCTGGTACCAGGCACAATGGCAGGAGGTCCTTACAGCAATGGTTACAGACCCTTACCCCAGCACCCTACTGGAATGGTATACTACCAAAGCCCATACCAAGATATGATGCCACGACAAAGACAGCTATCATATCAACAGCAGGCACAGTCAGGATATTCCTTCTTTTCCGCATCAGCAGAGCAGAAGAGACAGATATTTAAGGACAAAGGGATAAGCTGTGAAGAACTCAGATCCAGTAAACCAGAACCCTTTCAACAGTTCAGAAAACAACTCACAGCTCAGCAGCATAAAGCAAGGCAATTCATTCTTTCAAAAGGTGCAAGGAGAGAAGAGGAGGAAGAGGGTGAGGATGATGATGTAGGTGAAGGGGAAGGTGAGAGGCAAGGGTTGATGGGAGATGGAATCAAGAAGGAGGGGAGAGGGGGAGTGAAAAGAATTGGAAGGAGGAAGAAGGGTACGAGGAGGGAGGTGACATTTGAGACATCTGTCTGATGTTGATCGCCCCCGGTGCAGACTAACAACCCGATCACTTCTGTGTGCAGACTTGAGTCTTATTTGACTATGATGCACACTCCATGTGGTCTGCATTGGAGGCCTTTAATTGATGTCATTGATATCCTGTAATAGGTTGTTTGTGATTCTCTTTTTTTTTGTGAGAGACAAACAAGATTGATGTTTGTAACAAAGATGTTGTCCTGCAATTGTTGTCAAAAAAGTTAAACTTCTAGCCGTGAAAAGAAGTGTTGTCTATGGCTCAACCCTAAGATCATAGGGATTGCATATCACGGTGGTAGTGTTTTTTGTATGTGTTTGTGAGATAACTGAAATGGTCAATTAGGTGTTCATTTGGATTAACTGAATCAAGCTTTTCTGGAAATAACAACAAAAGCAAGGATTCAGAGTGACGAGGAAAATATATTTTTACTTTTTATAAGCAATTTTGGCTACCTAGAATAAATGATATTTTGGGAAAAAAATTGAAACTTCCTTCTAATTGAAACTTGCACCTTACAAATGGAAAATGAATTCTTTGTGCAAAATATTAGTGGAGGTGCAAAATACATGCATACAACTTTCTTGCTGAATCTAAGGCATATTCTTGTACTTAACTTTGCTACTAACTTTCAATGTCAAGAGGCTTGAAGAATGACTTATTTGCCTAATTTAACATGGGTCTGATGTTTTTCTCAATTGGGCAGAGCAAATGAAGTTCAGACTTATTATTTCGAGCATGAAATGGAAACATAATGAGACACTTAATTGATAATGAAATACCTTCATGTAGATGGAAAAAGATGTGATAAAAACTCAGATGTATAAGTTTACATGTAATGTACTTCCAAAAGTTACATTTTTCTTGATTACCTGCACAATTAAAAGATGTTTGTATTCAGTATGTACTGGGAGCTTAAAAAACATACATAAAACACAACTGTATGGCCTTAAAACTCAGTCTTTGAATCATGTAATCCATTAATTTTTCTATAGACTGCTTCATTGGCTTCAAAAATTTGGAAAGCACCTTCCTAGTATATTACTTTAATGTAAAGGTGTAATCAATGTATGTACAAATTTATTCATCATATAAATGGTGAAAATGGTTTGTAAAATCAAGAAATGTGTAATAAAATTTTTGTTATTGTTTTTTTAAATTTTATCATAATTTATTCAAACTAAGACCTTAAATTAATCTTACTCACTGAACAGTCTTGATGTGTCTTTGATAAATGTTCTGCTTTCAGCTCTAATTTTTGTTTATCAATAAAAAACAACACACTAACACCTTAAATGTCTGAGTAATCCTTCTATGATCTTCAAAATATCAATAACAGTGTTTCAATTAAAAGGAAAATAACATTTAAAATCAATTTAAAATGTAAATAAAAATAATGCTTGTATATGTAACAACAACCATTCTAGGTATCCATCAAATAAATAAGTGATCAGGTATAAATACTACAAAGTTAACATTAAAAGGTACAATCATACAATTTTCATGTCAGGTGCTATGTAATATAATTCACATTAGTGATAAGCAAAATGTACAGATGAAACTAGTTGTAGTTGATGGTTAATTTATTAAAATTCTCCTCTGGCAGTACTTTAATTAAAGTATTTTAAGTTATATTTTTTCTTTCATTAATCTTACTGTCCAATTTCTATCAACTTTAGCTTGTAATGTTTTTAAAATCTCTTCTAAAAATACCATCTATAGAAGTTTACAGACACTATAAAAAGAGTTGGTTTGATTACCATCAAATTTAGTTAGCAAGAATAATTTTGATTAAGCAAAAGTTCACCTGAAAATTAATAATCAGTTTCAAATACTTCAACATGCCAACATGCAGGTTTTCCTCATCCTTTCCTCTAGATGGTTGGTGGCTAAATATTTTGCCACTGAAGAATCTCCTCAAGAAGTTGATTTAATTAACTTATTATTACTCATACAAGTGTTAGTGGATTATCAATAATAATTAATAACAATTTTGAAACAAATCATTATAAATATTATACAAAAATTGCCTAGAATTAGAGCATTCATGGATAAAGTGGCTGGCTAAATAGATAACCACCAAGGCATAAAGGGTTATACTTAATTATAATAAATTATAATATCTGAGTTAGGTTGGCTGAACTATTTTAGATTAATTTTCTTGAACTTCTAGGTTTTTTATTATATCAAAATTGAAAATTAGAGGTAGTTCAAAAATAATATACTCAAACGAAAATGGGTAAGAATGACTTTTGCGCAAGATGGTGCGGACCCAGGAAAAATCCCAAGGAAGAATGGACTTGAAAAAAGTCCCGTCAGACTTATTGGGATAATATACTCAGGTATTTTATTTGCTAAATTCATGATCATTTTATATTCAATCTTTAATTATTAGATTTTTTGACAAAATTGGTTTTCAGCTACATTAGATGACTTTCTTAATTACTTCTTAGGAGGCAACTGAGTCAACTAGATGAGCCAGTCACCCTAGAAGAAAGTCCTAAAAAAATCAACATTCATATTATAAAAGGGAGGCTTGAATGTTGTCATAAACCTTTAAGACTCCATAAATTTCACAAGCAATTACCTTTATTATTACTTCTTAAGAGGCAATTTATATATTTAGATTTTTTTCTCTTCTTCAACAACAATCCATCTTTATGAAACATATATGAAATGTAGTATTAGAATAGTACTTTGAAAAAGATTTTAAAAAGGGCAGTATGTGTTACTAGATAAACTAATTTAATAACGCTGAAGTACTATGCAGAACCTTTTGCAAAGCATGCCAGGAATAAAGGACCGTTATATTTGATCCATTACTTTGTTTCCGCTGGTTCTATAAATTATCATTAACAAATGTTCAAATGTAGCTTAGCAGAATTAACGAAGCAAGATCTGGTCATGAGAGTTTAGTCGATCAAAGAATGCGAAATTATTTGGCAATAAAATATCAAAACTTACTCCCAAATGAGGTTTTACATTTTGAAACCTACATATGCTTTAGTTTTGGAATAACGTATTTATGTCCATCTCTTAGTATTTTCACTGAAAAGAAATCTTCGTATGTGCATACATTATTCAAAATATTTGAATGACTTAAGGATAACTTCCAATTCTTTCAAATAATTCTTTTGTTACAATTTGCTGCATTCAATTTTGCATTATGTTCATAAATCGATTTTACCTTCTCGACATCATTACACCGAAAACGAGATAATCAAGGGCCTGATAATTCGGGGCACAGATTTACCGATCATCTTACGCTATAAACATTGCTCTACCCAACCCAGTCTCTCCGGCATCTCGCCCTTCTTCTATTTCGTTTACCTTTATACATCATGCATTCGGATCCGTTCATCCCATTTCGTTTCTCTGTCTTCCATCCTTTCGAGAACCATACGTTTTCCGGATCTGGTGGTTGCAAAGGTCAAATGGAAGCGCACCAGAAGGTAATCACAGGTGGAACCGATTGCCCTCATCCCATTCCTGACACCATGTGCGATATACGGTTCGAAAGAATTTCTATGGATATGGCTTTGCTATAAAATGAAGGCATCGTGATGAGGCCTTCTCAGTTCCTTTCATTTCTTCTGTAACTCAAGTCGTTAAAATGACATTTGAGTTTAGGCCTGGGGCGTGCGACCTTTACAAATTACATTTCATGCCTTCTTCCCCATACGTACATTTCATTCGTGAATGAAATATGAAATTATTGATATGGAGGTAACTGTTTAAATTCATTCAGATATTTTAAGAAAACTGTATTCCAAAATGTTGGAATATAGAATTTTCAATGTTGGTAAGACGTATTGTACATTTCTGATTACCGGCTTTTAGATCTTTTAGGGTAACGTTTATGGGAATAAATTTCCAAAAATATTTTATAATAAAACATATACCACTTTTGTTAGCTATAGATAACTTCAAAGTCCAAAATGTGGTTTATTATTACTCTAAGATACAATAAAACAATATAACCATGGAAATGAGAGCCAAAAACATTTGCTTATGATAAGCAACGAATCTTAAAACTGGAAATAAAAAGGTGAATAATATTATGCTAGTAATCATAATATGTATATAAAATATCTCAGACTAGATAGTGAGCCGTGCCATCCTTGGATGACACAAAAGCAACGATTCAATCATCAAAATGTTGGAGGAAATCTATATATATATATAAAGCAGAAATTCTGTGGGTTTGTGTGTTTGTGTGTTTGTTTGTTCACGATTGGAGTCCACACCGTTTGTCCGATTTGCGTCAAATTTTGCATACCTGTTCTCTGAGACCCAGAAGGAAGCACTGTCATATTTTTATTTGATAACTTTGCTGGGTTTGATCCTAGATCATTCAGATAGATTTCCATAAGAAATACACGTAAAGTTCGATTTTATCGGTTGCAGACTTTATTTCTTTTGCAAAATTAAATTAGAAGGAAT